>NTHP01000995.1:0-14876 GCA_003416845.1 Oplegnathus fasciatus | reverse complement strand
GAGAACAGCAAGGCACTAACGAACTGGACGGAATTATCTGGCAGAGTGGTGAAGTCAAGACCAGGCTTATGTAGAGGTAGGTGATTGCTGGTGATTCAAGACAGGTGTGCCTCATCTGAGTCTGGGAAGAGAGTAGCCAGCCACGCCTCCTGCCACACACTGCAAGTAAAAAACACAAAGGGGAGGGGGAGAGCAGAGGAGCCAAAAACCCAGACCATAACAAGCTTGTGGTGAATAATTGGTGCCTTCAAACAAGGTCATGCTCTAAGGAGGAATCTATAAACTTCATGTGTACACTAATATGCAATTTAAAATTTACTAAAACCTCAAGATAACAAGTTGTCAAGTACTCTCATGTGTTCAAAAAGGATAAAGCTTATGATAATAATTAATAAACCTTATTTATCTACCTTTATTAACAAGGTTACAAAGTGCTTTACAGAAAAAAAAAACAGGAGGGATCTGCAGCAGGTGATTAAAACTGCCCAGAACATCATTGCTACCCATCTACCAAGCAGTAGTTATATCGGTGAGCTGAGGTGCCTGTATCCTCTTCTTGATCACGGCAGGGAGAAAAACGAACACCAGACAATCGCTGTTCATGACAACTGTGGCGATGCCCTCGTGGATGGAACGCGGCATGGCCTCTCAGGTCAGGATTTAGCCATGTTTCGGTGAAACAAAGGACATTACAGTTCTGTGTTATCTGCATAACAGTGATGGGAAACACCATGGTACTGGATGATCTGGCCGAGAGGAAGCATATATATTGAGAACAACAGTGGGCCAAGGATGGACCCCTAATGGACACCACAGTTAAAATGAGCAACAGAGGAACTGGCATTTGCTATAACAACAGAAAAGGTTCTATTGGACAGGTATGAATGTAGCAGATGCAAAGTGGTTCCTTTTAGACCAAGATCTAGATGGTGGAGGAGACCAGAGTGATCAGTTGTGTCAAAAGCAGCACTCAGATCTAAAAGCACAAGGACTGAGCAGCCACCTCTATCTGCTGTTAAAAGTAAGTCATTAGACACCTTCACAAGGGCTGTCTCTGTGCTATGGCAAACTCTTAAACCTGACAGAAAACTATTATATACTACTACTAATAAATAATAAATGATATAAAATAAATAATAATAAAATAATAATAATAAATAATAAAAACTGAAAGTGACCAATCATGAGAGGGCCAGTGCCTCCCTCCCTTCCGTCCTCAAATTGTCACTAGTCAGGTTGATTCGTGCGAGTGACATATGACATAAATCTGACACCATAAGATATTTCTAATTGTGCTGACTTTTCTTCTTCAGTCACTGAATGGGAATAGAACCTGTGCATCTCAATAGACCTCCATTTTGTTCAAGGTGTAACCCATCACTTAAGAATAGGGTCTGTTAATTGCAGTAGTTGTGTGGTATAATGGATTTACTACGTTTGAGAGGAGGCAACTTTAGAATTGGGAACCTGCGTGGGTTAATAAGTGCCAAACTACTAGTGAATTAGTTATGAGCAAGACCTCACTTTAGAATGGGGAACATATTCTGAGTTAGAAAAACTTAATTTAGAGTTATTTGGACACTATTAAAGGGGACATATTATAAAAAACTCACTTTTTCAGTGCTTGTGCACCTACCTTTGGGTATCTGGAGTGTCTACCAACCCATTTTTCCTCAGCCCTTTCTAATATCGACACCAATAAAGAGACATCAATGAGACCTCATCTGGACCTTGAGGATTAGGAGGGCTGGATACTACCTATGACCCTGCAGGGTCAGGGTATCTTCAGATAATCTGTAATTCATTTGAAATTCCAAAACGAAAACACTCGTAAATCCGTTATTTGTTTCAAAACCAAAATCAAAAAACGGTCCAATTTTGTTTTTTGCAAAGTCCTTTTTTCATTTATAATTTGGGACATATCGTAGAACTGTAGACAGACAGGAAGCAGAAGTTAAGTGTAAAACGTTTCAAAAAAGCTAAGAGGATGGCCACTCTATAAAATAATAACTTTTACAAGCCCAGGATAATGTTAGAGGATATAAATAAATAAAATAAATAAATAAATAAAAAAATTTTTTTATTCTTTTCATTTAGGCATGTTATAACCTAGCCTATTTTTATCCAAAAAGTGTGTGATAAAATATTTAGTTGCATAGCATGAATTAATAGCCAAATTAATTATATGTGGAAATAGCCTGTTTGCGCCTTCCCAAATAGTGTTGTCTAAAGTGACCAGCAGAAGCCCCCACGGATAGGACAGACAGGAAGCGGAAATGAAGTATTTTATGTTGTAAACTATAAAGTTATTTTTTTTAAAAAGACTATAAAGTTATTTTTTAAATGGAAACAATCATTTGGTAACACATGGGGACTTCTGCTGGTCACTTTAAACAAGGAGCACACAGGCTATTTCCACATATAATTAATTAGGCTATTTATATATGTATATGTATATGTATTTTTTGGATAAAATATATTTCATGTCTAAATGAAAAGAGCAAAAAAAATTATGTAACCTATATAGGCCTATCTATCTATCCATCTATCTATCTTCTGACGTTACCCTGGTAACCAGTAGATCCTGTGCTTGCATAAAGTTAAACTTTACCATTCCATCCTCTTGGCTTTTATTTTGATTTTTTTACACTTCACTTCCGCTTCCTGTCTGTCTACTGTTGTACTGTCTGTCCCAAATGAGAAATGAAAAAAGGACTTTGCAAAAATCAAAATTGGACCGTTTTTTGATTTTGGTTTTCTAGTTTTTCGTTTGGAAACAAAAAACGAAAAAACTACATGACTTTGTTTTTGGTTTTGAAACAAATAACAGATTTACGGGTGTTTTCGTTTTGGAATTACAAATGAATTACGGATTATCCGATGATACCCAGACCTTGCAGACTCTCTCGCAGCTTTGATACACTCAACAGACATGTTGTGAGTTGCTCAAATATCCCTACATGTGAGTATGTATTAGTTGCCAATGTATTAACTGAAGCTAACATTTCTAAATGAACAGATGCTAGGTGCATTTACTGAGAATAGTCTCAGAAACACAGAATATGACAATGTAAGAAAAAAAAAGTAGAAGTATTTTCAGTGCTCAAAATAATGCACATGAAAGTAGATCATGCCAACTGGAGTTACTATAAATACTAAAATAAACATACTAAAAAAAACTTCACGTCACAACATTTTTATCACAGATATCAGGCTACATCAACGCTGGGAATGATCCTTATAGAAAGCAAAGTACAGAAGAGAAATATCTGAATGTCAGTAACTCTGGTCAGATCACCCAGAAATGAAATACATAGTATGCTATAACAAGCTAGATTCAAGAGTTACACAATTACAGTGTCACTTTATGAGATTAAACATTTTGTCATTTTGGTTCCTCTTGTCACACTGTAATCAACATTACCACTGTGACCACCACACACCCTGTTAAATATGTGCCGCTCCTTCATTCAAGACCAAATTTATCTTCAGTTGTACATAGTTGGCCCTGATAAAACAACTGTATGATGTATAAGTGACACTGAGTCTGCCATTTTATACAGATCATCTGGGTGACCTGATGAAGCTCGTGTTTGATGAGGTGTTCCTGGACCCACCAGACTCTCCTTACAGTATGAGAAACCATCAGAGGAGGAAGTTATTACTAGGTAGGTGTCACGCAAAGACAACACAGCGGCCAGCAGCATCAGGAAAGTCTCGGTATCCACAGGAAGACCCATCAGGATGACCACTGTGAGCTGAGATCTTCATTACCAACTGACACAACCTCTGTGTACAAGAAACCTTTACCTCGTTGGAGGACATGTTCTGGACAGTTTACATAAAAATTATGGTTTTGCTACTTTGTGCATTATATCTACCCAATTTATATTTCCACTTCATTGGCTGTGAATAAAGTGCTTTATTTTTAAGGAGTATTTTGGGCATTTTAAAATTTAGTAGTAAGGGTGCTGTGGTATTAGAGAAATACATCATGTTCTTTCCAAAGGTTTTATGTCATTGCACTGTTTAAATAGGTGATATGAAAAACTTGAAAATAATGTGTTTTTTGAACATTAAAGCATGAACACATTTCCTAGTAGGCACTCAAAGTAAAAGTATGAACCTGAAAATTAGCTTTAACACTTTTTTAACACTGTTTTGAACATAAGAATAGACCATATTTATTAATTGTTATTAAGGGAGAATGACTATTCTTCTGGTACTACCACCTTATAAGGCCCCGAGCAAAACATATAAGATCGTAATTCATATACAGCAACTTCCTTACCTACTATTAATAAGGAGTAATTAGGAGGTCATTGAGGGAAAACTCTTAGTTAATGGCCTAGTAGTTGTAGAATATGGTTATGCAGAAAAAGGCATTAATAAGTGCTTTATAATGACTAAGAAAGAGCCAATATGCTACTAATATGCATGCTAATAAGCAACTAGTTAGTGGTGAATATGTGTACCTTAAGATAAAGTGTTATCAAAATTATTTTCTAGAGCACCTTAGATAAAAATGATAATTTAGAGATTGGTCTGTAATTACTGAGTAATAGAGGACCCAGATTAGGTTTTTTCAGATGTGGTTGAATAATTGCATGTTTTAAACAATTAGGAAAGTTGCCAGAAGTCAGAGAACTTTTAATAATCAATAAAATGAAAGGACCAACAGTAGGAAAACCTTACAATACAATACTTTGGGGTTATGATTATTTTTCAATATAATATCAGAAAAATAGGCCTCTTTTGCTGCTGTCTGATAGTTTGTCATATATTCTTCCATTTGCATTACAGTTTTCTGCACAGTTGATTCAGGGGTCGGGTATGATCATTAAGCCATGGAGGGGTGTTTAATTTTAGCTTTCTGATTTTCATTGGAGCAATATGATCGAGATAGGAAAGACAGTGACTGTTAAAAGAGGTTAATAATTTGTGGAAGTGTTGAAATGGGAATAGAACAATTGGAGACGGTGTCACTGAATTTGGTTGCAGAGTCAGCAGTAAAGAACATGTGATGGCGTGAGGTTTTAAAAACGAAGAAGAGGGTAAAGGAGCTTTAAAAATAATAGCATTGTGGTCTGATATAAAGACATCTACTAAGTCAGCGTTCTCTGGCAAGAAACCAGAAGAAAATACCAGATCGAGGATATGACCTTTGGAATGTGTAGGTTCTTTAACTGATTGGAACAGATTGAATGATTCACTGGAATTCACCAGACAAGGGGTATGAAGGACAACATACATGTATATCAAAATCACTTAGAATAAGCACTCTGTCATACTCACATAAAACAATAGACCAATGTTAAGAAAATCCAGTCATAAAATTTCCCTACCTAGGTGGTCTGCAAATTAAAATATACAGTAAAGGTGAAGGACCAATAACAAAGCTTAAAACTTCAAATGAAATAAAATCACTAAAGGTAACAAGAGGACACTTTGGACAAGTCTTACAAAGAACAATTAAACCACTACCTCTCCCACATGGTCGAGGCGGACTAAAGCAGCAGAGTCTGCTGGAATCAACTATGTCTCAGTTAAGAAAGTCCAAACTATTAGAGATAATCAGTTCATTTATTATGAATGATTTGTTACACAGTGACCTTGCATTTAGGGGGCCAATTTTTTTGTGAGTTGTATCCAGGGTTGAGGGCAGATGGTCTGCTGAGGTGACGTAGGTTGGAAGTATTAGCTCTTCCCTGAGGCCTTCAGGTGCTGACCTTTGTAATATCAGGTTCATTAGCTAGGATCTCAAGGGCTTTATCGGCTATACCACAGACGGTGGCATCGAGGAAACAAGTTCTCATTGAACTTGTTCTGACATTCCTGATGATCGAGTCACCTATAACCAGGGTTGTGAGCTGACATAGGCGCTGACCTGTGGACTGCTCCACTTATTCTTGTAGCCGGCTGCGCTGGACGGGTGTTTCTCCAGCTTCCCCAACATCTTGAACCTGCTGTTTCCCAGCTGGATAGACTCAGATGGAGGAGTACAGGAGGGGTTCCCACCTTGTTTCTTGTCACCCCAGACAATAATCCAGGACTCTGAAGGAGAGGGTGTGAACTGTTCCGTTTCTTACATTTTACCTTCCTCATGGATCGGCCTGACGATTGCCGGCTCCGGCTCCACGATGACAGAGGAACCAAGCCAGGGAAGGGTGGTATTATTGCCAGGGAAGTGGGAGGCTTCTGCTGCCAGCAAGTCAATGAGTTGCTCATCCTCTTAGATTAGATAGATTTTGATGAATTGATGGATTTCAAGTTCGGCTGTCTTTTGAGTTTGCCGAGAAGATCAAGCACAGTCCCATGGAGAGATAAGTGGAGGCATTGATATAAAAATGTGACAGCAGGGTTAATTATAGCAAGGCTACTATCAGTAGACTAACAATAAAGTGGAAAAGTCTGTGATGGCAGGAGCGGGATCTACTCCTTCAGCAAGCTCCAGTATGGGGTAATCTGATTAAGATCAATTAAAAACAAAACATCCAGAGACATCAAGTTTAAAAAGGGCATTAAAAACTAAAAAACTAAAAGCGATTAAAAATCAGAAACAACCCAGCCTCACAATGGTGCACCGTGATGATGCATTGTCTACCTATTAGGAATGTGTGCAATGTGCAGGCCCTAAGCATAGGCCCTATAGGCAGCCGCCTAGGGCGCCACCATGTGAAGGGGACGCTGCACCGAGTCTGTTTTGTGGCGTGCCATGCCTGCAACAATCCACTAAGCGACGGCACAACACTTTGAACAATCAGCAGCAGCATCCAAGGGGGAGGAAAAGAAAAAGATTGGCATGTGGGGGATGGGCGTGATGTTCATGCACTAACAGACCACCGACAGTAGAGCAGAACAGGTGAAGAAGTGACATCTTAAAACGTCAGATTTGGAACGATATCAAAACAGTAGTGTGTTTTTCTTGTTCATTAATGATGAAGAGGTCCAAGCCGTCTGGTGCACGGGGGAGAAAGTGAAAGAAGGAAGAAAAGAAAGAAAGCAAAATACAGAGGTATGTATAATGACACCATTATTATTGTCAAGCAAAGCTATTTAAGTTTAGCTAGCAGCTAGATAATACCCTGTCCCTATCCCTGGCCCACTTCATACCACGGGTGGGTGGGTGACCTTGTTTCCCCACCGCAGCCAAGACAACGTCTGCCTCGACCCAGGTTGAAAGCATGACGTTGAATAATCGCATATAGACACCCTAGAACCAATTAAACTTTACATAGCGGCAGGTTGTTGCTTCATTTATGCTTTATGCTATCTATCTATTACATAATTTTCTAGATTAGGCTTAGGAAATATCTCTGGCAGCCACAGCCCAACACCTCACAACTCAGCGCCTCTGCTACTGGGGAAGGGAGTCAAATTATAGACCCTTCATTTTCTGCTACTCCATCACTGCCTGCCAGCTGTGTCCATAGTGGTGTTATTATATTGTTCATTTCAGAGAACCTGCTACTCTGCTGTGGCTCTGGGCTGTGCTGCTCTGGGTCTGGGCTGTGCTGCTCTGGGTCTGGGCTGTGCTGCTCTGGGCTGTGCTGCTGCTCTGGCTCTGGGCTGTGCTGCTGCTGTGGCTCTGGGCTGTGCTGCTACTCTGGGCTGTGCTGCTGCTCTGGTTAAGTCTAACTCTCTCCAACATCAATAATGTACTTTCTAACTGGAAAATACTCATCCCAATTTGAGGGCACTTTATGCTCCTTAGACTCGCTTCCCTCACCCCACGTGATAGCTCTGCTTCTGAGCGGGACCTAACATCACTCTAGCTAAGTTAGCCGAAGTGTCAGCTACCGTACTGGTAGCTAGCAAGACAGATAGCCAAGTTACACATAACAGCCTGTGTCTTTGGTGATGTTTGAGCTCTGTTTGAAACATTGCATTTGAAATTACCTACCACTTCAGAAAACAGCAACTCCCCTTCCGTAGCTAACTAGATGCTGACAAGTACCGCAACTGCGAGTTTATCGACTTCTGCACACATGAACCCACTGAAGGGATGAGAACAGAGAAAGGATGCGTATAGAGTGTGGGAGGCGGGGCGTGGGCTGACATTACTTTCTGATTTGTTGAGTGAGTATCTTGATGGCAGCAGCTGGAAGCAACAATAAAGTTTTGTTGTTTTTTTTAAAAAGAAGGAACGCCATGCTGCAGCACACGAAAAATGGACTCGCTTGACATTATTATATATGAAACTGCCAATCAGGTTTATTTACTTATTAATCGAAGGTGCCGGAACGCTGTTCCGGATTGTTCTGGCCCACTTTAACCCCTGATCATCGGGTGTAGAAATCCAAGATAACATCAAATAGCAAACAGTTTTCAATAATATCTTACTGTGCATATATCACCAAGTACGATTTTAGTTTTCATAGGCTATAGTTTTTGTGTGTAAAACGGCTGCAGTGAACACGGCTGTGCTGTCAGGCACACAGAGCACACTGGAGAGACCGCAGTGGCTGCCACACACACTCTGCCTTCTCCAGTCACCTCACTCAGCACATCTTCACCACCTGCACATATGAATTGTGTAAATGAGCAAAGTCTAGAAATAAAGCCAGTGACATCTCTCACACAAGCATTACACTCCATATCCTCATTATGAGTCCTCATCATAATGCATGCCAAGTTCACCAGAACAAAACAAATAAATAAATCAATTGTGTTCACCTATCAATCTAAATAAAAATCAAGGTGGGGGATTGCCACCGATTGTCACAATTATTTTGGCATTTGTAAAACCTATAACATTTCAATGTGAAATTAAAATACGTGTTTACAGAGTAAGTTATGCATATTTGCAAATTTCTCTGTATTTTTGTGGATATGACTATACACAGCACCAAAAAAAATGCATGTTTGTGGATAGTGAAATATTTGTGGATCATGGCACACATTTGTGGATTGTCTTCTGTGGGTTACAAATATTAAAGTCTAATCAAGACTTCCATAATTGGCTAGGTGAGATAAGGTGAGAACAGAGTTTGTCAGCAAAGGTCCCTTTAAGTTAAAAGAGGATTTTACTTTTTCTAAAAGAGAGGAGTTGCCACCACCACATCTTTCATAGGGAACTAGTAAATGGGGGGAAATGAAGAGAAGCTTCCAGATGTATTCAGAGAAAAAAAGCAGCCTTTGCTGCTTTTGCTGCAAGCTCTTCTCCCAGAAGAAGAAGTTATCTCATATTTATTGGTGGTGGGGGGTTGGGGTGGGGCATCCTGAGCCTAAGGCTCCAAAAATGCTAGGGTTGGCCCTGGTAAGAAATACAGCATACATAAAATTGATCTGCCACTACTGCTTTGAAGCCATTACCAAAGGAGGGCGTAAGACAAACAGCTGGAGTTGTTTAATGTGGTGTGTTGTCGTGGTTTGAGTGCTATTGACACCTTGGCAGGTGATGGCCTGGAAGAGAAACACTTCCATCGACCCAGCCAGTCCCCAGCGTGCTGCTTGGTGCTTGATCAGTGCCTGGCTCTGAGACTGACTGACAGAGCTCAGAGGGGCCTTTCCTGGCCCCTCAGTGGTGCGCTGATATGACCATTTAAATGGAAGGACAAGGGGCATCCATCACTGTCCATTAGGATCCCAAGGGGGGGCTGGAGCATGAGTCATTAAAGGCTGCTTTACAGCTAGGGCTTGTAAACGGAAGGTCTCCTGCTGGTTAGGTAGGAGGAGAATTAGTCATGTGTCAAATGATTTTGTATTAATCCTGCTGTAATATGAGGGCATTTTTAAGCCATTAGCATGGTGGGTTATGAATGTTCTGACAGATTGGATGAAAGCTGAAGGTTTTCCTGTGATGTACTGAAGTACAATATTTTCAACTTGATGAATCAAGTTGAAAAATATTGCTAATGGCATAGAGATGAAATGGAAAATGATGTGCACTAATGTCCATCCATCCATCCATCCATTCTCTTCCACTTATCAGAGGCCGGGTCGTGGTGGCAGCAGGCTAGGCAAAGTGTTCCAGATGTCCTTCTCCCCAGCAATGTTTCCCAGCTCCTCCGGGGGGATCTCAAGGCATTCCCAGGCCAGATGAGATATGCAATCCCTCCAGCGTGTTCTGGGTCTGCCCCGGGGTCTCCTACCAGTTGGACGTGCCCGGAAAACCTCCAAAGGAAGGTGCCCCGGAGGCATCCTGACCAGATGCCCGAACCACCTCAACTGGCTCCTTTCGACATGAAGGAGCAGTGGCTCTACTCTGAGCTCCCTCTGGATGTCTGAGCTCCTCACCCTATCTCTAAGGCTGAGCGTAGCCACCCTACGGAGGAAACTCATTTTGGCCACTTGTATCTGTGATCTCATTCTTTCAGCCACTACCCAAAGGTCATGACCATAGGTGAGGGTTGGAACGTAGATCAACTGGTAAATCAAAAGCTTTGCATTCAGGCTCAGCTGTCTCTTCACCACAATGGTCCGATACAACGGCTGCATTACTGCTGCCGCAAAACCAATCCACCTGTCCATCTCGCGCTCCATTTTGCCCTCACTGGTGAACAAGACCCCAGGATACTTGAACTCCTTTGCTTGGGGCAGTAACTCACTCCTAACCCAGAGGGGGCAATCCACCATTTTCCGGCAGAGAACCATGACCTCAGACTTGGAGGTGCTGACTCTCATCCCAACCGCCTCACACTCGGCTGCAAACCGCCCCAGTGAGTGCTGAAGGTTCCAGTCTGATGAAGCCAACAGAACCACATTATCTGCAAATAGCAGAGATGCAATTCTGAGGTCCCCAAACCAGATACTCTCCTCCACCCAGCAGCGCTTTGAGATCCTGTCCATGAATATCATGAACAGAATCGGAGACAAGGGGCAACCCTAATGGAGGCCAACACTCACTGAAAACGTATTTGACTTTGTGCCGAGAATACAGACACAGCTCTCACTTATACAAGGACCGGATGGTACCCCATCCTCCTGCAGTACCCCCCACAGGACTCCCCGCATGCAAATGCAAATGGCATCCAACTTTATGCGGTAACATTAGCCATGCTAGGTGGTCCTCTGACTTTTCCACTAGTGCCATTATGAAGTTGACATTTGTGGTCCAGAGTGAATACTGTATACTGTGAACTCTTAGATGGCTTGCCAGGAAATTTGATACAGAGGATAAGTTGTAAAAACTTGGTCCACTGACTTTTCATCTACGTGTGGCTCTGCTAGAACCCTCCCTCCCAGCAAATTTTTAAACATGCAACAGAGGAGTAAGGGAGCAACGACTGTAGGAGTCATGGCCCAGTGGCTATAGGGTGTGGCACAGGGGTTCAGGAAACACGGGGGAGACTGACCCCAGCAAAGTGTGGCATGGACAGAGACATAGAGCTGGTAGTCAGAACTAACCCACAGCTAATGTCAGACTCTCTGTGACTCTGCTGGAAAGGCAGGGAGTTGGTTGAGCTTTGACAGTCACAAGAAGCACATTTATGACCCTTTGAGAGTGTTTCTGTGTGGGGACCTGTGTTGTAGCTGGACTAGCAGCTCTACTACAATAGACTCTCCGGGGTGTGTGTCTGTGGGGGAGTGTGAGTACATAGTTGTAGCCCTGTTGTCTATTCAAGGTTCATTTATTTATCAGTCTACAACACAGCTATTATTTATGGTGGAGTGCTGAGGATGAATTGAGGTGTCTCACAGCCTGAGGAAAGAAGCTGCACTGAAGTCTGATAGATACTTCTGTATTGCTTGCCAGACGGCATCAGAGTGAACAGGCTGTTGCCGGGTTGGGTACTGTACTGTCTTTTAGTAGCCTCACTAAGGTCAGTGTTATTGTTTGTCACCCCAAAATATCTTGTTAAATTCTGAGTATTGTACAGTTATTAGCGGGCCCATGTATTGTGTTTACTGCCACAGAACAGGAATAAATTTGGTTCATGTATGCCGTTTTTCCTACGGCACTTATCAGGCTTGCTAATGCTAATGCAACCAGCAACTATGTGTGAGAGGCACAAACTGGGCCTACGATTAGCTAGTGTTCTGCTTTTTATACTTGGCACTGGTAACACTGGTAACTATGTCAGGTAGGGGTTCGGCAAGGAAACAGACGTAATAGACCTCGGAGTCTTGCCTATTCGTCATGGTTAGGGAGGGGCCAGCGGTGCCAGAATGAGAGAATGAGTTTTGAAGTGGGGGGGCATCCAGCTTTGGATGACGTAATAGGCTAGTGAACTTTTCCACGTCAACTTCCTTTCAATCTCAGCCTAGTAAAACTAAAATATGGTAAAAAATGCATTCCCTCTTCTCATCAGGGTACTCCCAGATCAAAATGGTAGCAGCTTTTTTTTTTTTTGCGCAGTGGTCCGCCAACAAGTGGTGAGCACACAAGGCCTTCTACGGTGCACAGCGTAAAGAAAGGCTTCATGCACGTTCTTACATTAGAAATTAAGTTGTCCTTAATCGGGGGTGCTGACTCAGACCTTAATATTATAAGAGGAAATAGACAGACAGGTGAATAATTAAAAGAAAAACCTGAATCAATGAGTGGAGAAAAATAACGAATGCAGATGCTTCCACACAGGTGCACTGCATGGTACAATTAAGCAATTAACATCCAATCATGCTCTGTGGCATGTATAAAAATGCTGAGCAGGCAGAAAGACATCAGTAAATAGGGCTGGAAATTGTGGTCGACAGCGCACATTTGATGAGCTTGATGCTTGTGCATTAGTGCGATATGTAAGGAAAAACAGAAGAGCAACTTTTCCTCAGGTGATTGAGAATGTCAATGCAGGACGTGATCAGACTGTCAGCAAGAACAGTCCAACTGAGATGATAAACACTACACCTGCTAAAAATCAACATGTGATATCATGGTGAGCATGTTAGCATGCTGATGTGAGCAGTTAGAGCACTGTTCAGAGTGTACTGTTTCACAAGGCTGCAGACATGTACTTCAGTATGAAAGTAATCCAGTAATTGTTTCCATGGTTGCAAAGCAAAAGAACTACTATTAACTAATTCAGCCTTAAGTTCAATGGTGCAGATTTGCTACTGTAAACAAATACAGGATGGAAAAAAAACAGGGAGCGAGGTTAATCCTGAACTTTTGAATAAGGTCATCAATTTTATTCAAAGGTTTTTGAATAAGATTTGTTGGCCAGTGCAGGATAAAACTAGACTGATGTTGCACAGGTGTTACTTTTACCTCATGATCTGATGTTGAAGTTAGGGACAGCCGTAAAAGTGCAAGCAAAATGGCCGGTAGAGCTTTACAGATTTTTGTCAATAGATTTCCCATTTTTGTCATAGATCACTCCAACTGTATTTTATCTTGACCACTTCCCATTGCATACACAACCCCTTCTTTTTAATTATGCAACATAGCCCAGTGAGCTATTGTGCCTTTTTTTGTCATTGATACTTCAGATCAACTTTATGTATTATATTTCCATTATTCATTTCCACCAGTAACAGTAGCACAGCTTTTATTTCTCTCAGTTTAGACCTCAGTTTTTGGAAGTGGGGATCAAATACAGATAATACTCATGCTAATTAAGGTACGTGGTTGAAGTATTGTTATTTTGTAAAATTGTGAGCAACTTAACTTACATATAATACAAGAGACAGTCAGGACAATTCCCAAATACCTGGTATATGCCAGGCTACAAATCCAAGTACAAATACTGTGTGAAATTACACAAAATACACAAATAGTAGCTTTGTGTTGCACACCCTTAATGGCACGTATGGGGAGATGAAAACTGGGCTGAGGTACACTGAGATATTTGTGTATTTTGGTGTGTTACAGATCCTACTGTAAGGTGGAAATGTTGCTCCTACCTCCTCAGACTGATGCCCACATACATAATTCAGGAAATCAAGGGTGAC
Source organism: Oplegnathus fasciatus (assembly GCA_003416845.1). NCBI lineage: Eukaryota > Metazoa > Chordata > Actinopteri > Centrarchiformes > Oplegnathidae > Oplegnathus > Oplegnathus fasciatus. The sequence continues at coordinate 1,043 of NTHP01000995.1, read as the reverse complement.
CAGCTCTCCTGACGTGTTCACCTTGAAGCCCTTGGTACTTGTTATTGAACCCAGACAACCTTTACTGCATCATTTGCTTTTCTTTAAAGTGCGTTATTCTATCAACTGTGTACATTTATATTTCATTTCCTTTTATTGTAGCTGTAACAGGGGGGCGTCTCTGTAAAGTGGAAGGCTGTACCAGTCGTCCTCATGGTGTTCTACTGATATACACATAGTGTACGCCTCAAATAAGGAGAAGATTAACAGCAAGAGATAAAAAGAAACAGAGAGAAGGCTCTGAGGGAGTGTGCAGACTGTGGAAATGAGGTGTTCAAGCTGAGATGTCTGTTAGCTCATTTGTCTGTTCTCCTTCTCAGGAAAGGTTTTGTAAAGTATTCATGGGCTCCCTTTTACTTTACATTTTCCTTTCTGGATTAGATCACGATTGACTCTTGCTGAGCCCTCCACAGCAAAATTTTTTTAGAAAACAGCGATGATGTGCCAAAGTGTGATATCGCAGCTAAGTGTCTGCTGAGGCATACTGAAATTACTACTCCCTTGCCAGTTTAACACTGGTTGTGACATACATGTAGAAAGCAATATATTATATAGGTGGAATATATATATATATATATATATATATATATATATATAAATATTTGATTAGAAATGAAAAAGTCAGGAATCAAGGGTTCATTTAACTGTCATTTTACAACACAAGGTTATATAAACAAAATTTAGGTTGTAGTCCCTTTATGCTACACACACAAAAAAAATTCTAACAAACATAACAATATTAATATTGGTGGAGTGCAGAGGATGAATGTAGAAGTCTCACAGCCTGAGGAAAGAAGCTGCTCTGGTGGTACAGCAGCGGATACTTCTTTATTTCTTGCCAGATGGAAGCAGGGTGAAGGGCTGTGGCTGGTCATGGGTTTTTGTCTTTTAATATCCTTTGGGCTCTACGCAGGCACCTCACCTCACCGACATCACTGATGCTCGGTAGATGGGAACCAATGATGTTCTGAGCGGTTTTAATCACCCGCTGCAGAGCCCTCCTG
>NTHP01000994.1:29836-44505 GCA_003416845.1 Oplegnathus fasciatus | reverse complement strand
CACTTTACTGATGAGAATACTCACAGATGTTATTTAAGTTTTGAATGCAGGACTTTTACTTGTAGTGGAGTATTTTCACAGTGTGGTATTAGTACTTTTACTTCAGTAAAGGATCGGAGTACTTCTTCCACTGTGTAGAAGCCCATAAGGGCAGTAAAGTGTCTGACTATCGATGAATCTCGTTCAGATTAATGCAGTAGGAGGAGTACAGTGTACTCTGCAGATGTGGCAGCCTCATTATTTTACCTGTAGCACCAGAAACTGAGTAAAGTGCGTGCCGCCCCACATCTGCTGTGTGCCATTTGGTAATAATTATTGGAAAATATCCACAACTTCCTCAGTCCCACTCAGTGTCTTGTTTTGTCCCGACAGTCTAAAACCCAAAAATATTCACTTTACTGTGATATAAAGTCCTCACACTGGAGAATCTGACACCAGAGACTTTGATTAATTATATTTATCAGTTATCAAAATTGTTGCTGAATTTTCCCACCGTTGACTGACTAATAATCTAATTGTTTCAGAACCCAGTGTACGTACAGGGGGACTCTAAGCTAACACCTAGCACCCCTTGAAAACCTCAACATCAAAGTTTTGGTGGGTCTCAAAAACTAAACTCATTATTTTGTATTAAGTTTATTAGCACAGATAATGTGACTGCCTGTCAACAGGTAGCTGATGTTTATTAGTGCTGCAGCTGCTGGTGTAAACCAGGTTATAGTTAAAATATAAATATGGGCTTATTCATACATTTAAACTCCACCGGTTCTGCTCCTCCTCTGCATATCTGAAAAGTCTCATTTATGTCTTTATAGACCAAATAGTAACAGATCACATCGGGACCAGGATTCATTTAGAGGCTGATCGCTGACAGCAGTTTTTTTGTCAGAGTACATTTCACACACAAGTCCCTGTAGAGCTGCAATGATTAGTCAGTTAATTAATTAGTTGGTCAACAGAAAGTTAATCAGCAACTATTTTGATAATAATTGATTAATAGTTTCAGTCATTTTTCAAGCCAAATATTTGATGGTTCCAGCTTTTTAAATGTGAGAATTTGCTGCTTTTACTCGTCTTAACATTAATGTAGAGCTGCAACGATTAGTCAATTAATTGATTAGTTGTCAACTATTAAATTAATCGCCAACTATGTTGATGATCGGTTAATCGTTTTGAGTCTTTTTTTAAGAAAAAGTGTCCAAATTCTCTGATTTCGGCTTCTCAAGCGTGAATATTTTCTGGTGTCTTTAGTCATCTATGACAGTAAACTGAACATCTTTGGGTTGTGGACAAAACAAGACAATTGAGGATGTCACCTTGGGCTTTGGAAAACACTGATCAACATTTTTCACCATTTTCTGACAATTTATGGACCAAACAACTAATTGATTAATCGAGAAAATGATTGGCAGATTAATCGATAATGAAAATAATCGTTAGTTGCAGCCCTACATTAATGTACTTATAGCCCGATGTTTGAGGCCAATACTGATGTTAATATTTGAGAGTTCAAACAATTTGGTAATGATATTTCAGCCATTATTGATTTTCTTTACACATTATTAGATAGAAATTAGTCACTGCGACACAGTGAGCAGAACATTTTACAGTGTGAAAATAAACGTGTCACTCCTCTCTGGACAAACTGTAGAGTGACGACACTGTTTCTAAAGAACAAATCTGTAAAACTCTGTGACGGATGTTTGTTTTGGTTACTTTGGTAAGATGTTCAGCTCATCAACGTGTCTCAGATGTTCCACAGATCATCACTTGACTCTCAGAGAGCTGAAGCGTCTTGTTTCTTGTTTCAGTTGCAGACTTTTCATGTTTTCAGCTGAATTATTTTCTCTCAGGATGAATCGTCCTCAAACTTTACGTTTCTGTAAGTCAGATTTTACATCTCTTGTCTTCCCCGACACCTTCTGTCTGCAGGAGACGCTCCGAGCGTTTCTCCTCCCATCATGTCTCACAACTACCCATACAGACGGCTGCCGTCTGAGTCCGACTCCAGACCTGATCCTGGACCTTACAGCCCTTCAGACCGCCGTGCCGCCTCATCCGACCAAGACTTCTACAGGGTGCCTCAGGAGTCCTTCTCCTCGTCCTACCCGTCCTCCTCCTCCTCCTCCAGAGGAGCTCAATGGTCGCAGGACGGCGCTCTCAGCATCCTGAGCAGCTGTGGTCTGGAGCCCAGTGACCTGGCTCTGCTGGCCGAGCTGCCTGAAGACGTCCTCACTGTCGAGTCCCTGCCGCATCTCCTCACGCAGATCAAAGGAAAGAGGGGGACCGTCAAACCTTTCCCTCCCAATGCTCCGTCTCCTTCCTCCTCTTATCCTCCCAGCTCCAGCCGTCGACCCGCTGTCAGCCCCTCCACCGGTGACTGGGATCATCTTCGCAGCCAGCCGCTCCAGTACCCGATGGACCGGGTAACATCCAGTCCTCTTCTGTCTGACCTGGACCGCTGGGGGAATCCTAGGACCAGCAGCTCTGTCAGAACAGACCCACCATCATCATCCTCATCTTCCTCCAGGTACGTGGTGGACTTCCACCACAGATCAGGACCCTCTGAGTATGGTAAGACAGGCAGTGACGCCAGTCCAGTTTCCCCTCAGGACTACAACCACAGACCAGGACCCTCTGAGTATGGTAAGACAGGCAGAGACACTGGTCCAGTTTCCTCTCAGGACTTCAACCACAGACCAGGACCCTCTGAGTATGATAAGACAACCAGAGGTACCGATCCAGTTTCCTCTCAAGACCGACCCTCTTTCAGCTCGGCAGGAAGAGACAAAAGAAATCATCCTTCCCGTTTCTCTCACCCTGGACCAGCTGATCACAGGTCAGCTCCCCCTCCTGAAGAGTACCATCCGAAAACTCGTGGGGGGCACTGTGAGTCTGAGACCTCTTCCATCAGGAGCAGCAGCCGGCTCACCGCCTTGATGCCCTCCAAGAAAGAAGCTCGGGACTTCCACGGGACGTCTCCGCAGGTGTTCCCGTACTCATGCTCTCTGTGTGATATCACTGTGATGTCAGAGAGGGTAAGTACACCTGTCCTCCTCCTCGAACCTCTCTCTACAGAGTCTGATGTGGGGGTGCAGAAGGATGATGGGAGTTTAGCAGTGTGAGATTTATTTCTGCTTGTTGTTTTTGTGTTTCAGGTGTGGATTAAACACATAAACGGCACTCAGCATGCAGACGGACAGCTCAGCCTGCTGCAGCAGTAAGTTTGTCTCTGGCTGCTGCCGTGAATACCATTAACACCATGAACACCAGTTCATTCATGTGGGCAGTTTTCCACCGTATAACCCACTTTAATCGCAAGGGGGGAATGAGTTAAGCCACGCTGCTCGGTAGTATTGATGCACCAATCCAACTCTTTCTGTCCTGATTAGTAATGGGGTTTGATTTTATTGAATTCAAATCTCATATAGAATCCACTTATTGAATCCGAATCCTTTCGAACCCCTTGTTGAATCTTATTATGTTTAAAGTGTCAGTACACTCCATCAGAACAGTTTTTCAGCTGGGTAGCTTAGCTTAGCATAAAGACTGGAAACAAGGGGAAACAGCTAGCCTGACTCAGTCAAAGGAAAACAAAATTCACCTACCTTTCTCCTCTAAAGCTCATTGATTAAAACGTTGTACATCATTTGTTTAATCTGTACAAAAACTTTGCAACAATTTTCCATTTGGTGCCACACTATTTATCAGTAGGGACCAGAAACTTCCTGGAGTCTCTGCTCTACTGAAAGAAGCAGTAACAACATCAGAAGTAGAATAAACCAGTTTAATAAGGACTTTGTGTGTGAATTGAACATTTAAGGTTTTAGCACGTTATTTGTTAATGATCTTTTGTTTTGGTTTTCACTCTGTCATGTCTCTCCTGCAGGTTTCCTAACTGGGACTGTCGCATGGAGACTGTCAACAGGTCAGTGTCATACATCAATATAACTATAACCCTCAACACTAACAGGAACCAAAACCAACTATAACTATAACCCTCAACATTAACAGGAACCAGAACCAACTATAACTACAACCCTCAACACTAACAGGAACCAGAACCAACTATAATTAAAGCTGCAAGCAGCATTGAACGGGCCCTCGCAGCCTCGCACACGTCAATTCTGTAGGAGGAGTTCATTAAAGTATGACCGCTATAAATGGCCAAAAATATGCCAAAATTTGACATTGAATTCAAAATGGCCGACTTCCTGTTGTGTTTAGCTCATGGCACCAAGAGACTTTTTTTTTAAGTCTTGGGATGTTACATGTGCCCACCAAATTTCGTACATCTAGGTGAAATGTACCGCAAGGGCTCCTTTGTTGAAACTTTCTAGGGGGCGCCCTTGAGCTATTTTACTACACCCATGCCCAAGACCCATATCAGAAATTAAGTTTCGCCACCTCTGATGATGTGCAAAGTTTCATAAGCTTTTAAGCACACCTAGTACCTCAAAAATGCTACTAGTAATTAGGGGGCACTATAGAGCCAACGTGCCACGCCCAAGCCCAATTGTGATATCAATCGAAGTACTTAGTGGTTCGAACATGGGTGCAAAGTTTTGTGAGCTTTTGTGCATTCTAAAGTCCTCAAACTTGTGTTCATAAAATGAAAATGATGGCACGAAATCCAAAATGGCTGACTTCCTGTCTGCCAAAAAAAATCTCAAAAAAATTTGATATATTCTTTAAGATGAGAGCAACAATCCCACCAAATTTCGTGAAGATCCAGGGACCTTTATCCCAACCATGGTGTACGTTTGGGGGCGCTATAGAGCCCACCAGCGCCGCCTGAGCCCAGTCACTGCAGAACTTTGCGATTTTCGCCAGGTCTGACGTGTGTGCCAAATTTGAGGACTTTTCCAGCATTTTCAGCCCCTCAAAAATACTACAACTACTTAATGGGTGACCTGTCTGGTGAGTATGCGGGCCATGCAAGAAATGGGATGTTGTCAGCTTCCAGGAATTGTGTACAGATTCTTGCCAACATGGAGCCATGCATTATCATGCTGCAACATGAGGTGATGGTGGCGGATGAATGGCACGACAATGAGCCTCAGGATCTCGTCACGGTATCTCTGTGTATTCAACTTGCCATCAATAAAATGCACCTGTGTTCGTTGTTCGTATGCCTGCCTGTACCATAACCCTACCGCCACCATGGAGCACTCTGTTCACAACATTGGCGTTAGCAAAATACTCGCACACACGACGCCACACACACTGCCTGCCATCTTCCCGGTACAGTGAAAACCGGGATTCATCCATGAAGAGAACACTTCTCCAAAGTGCCAGACGCCAACGAAGGTGAGCATTTGCCCACTCTAGTCGGTTATGACGACGAACTGCCGTCAAGTCAAGACCCTGGTGAGGACGACGAGCATGCAGATGAGCTTCCCTGAGACGGTTTCTAACAGTTTGTGCAGAAATTCCTTGGCTGTGCAAATCAACTGTTGCCTCAGCTGTCCAGGTGGCTGGTCTCAGACGATCTTGCAGGTGAAGAAGCCGGATGTGGAGGTCCTGGGCTGGTGTGGTTACACGTGGTCTGCGGTTGTGGGGCCGGTTGGATTTACTGCCAAATTCTTGGAAACGACATTGGAGACGGCTCATGGTAGTGAAATGAAAAGAAAAATAGTCGCTTCCAAAACAAATGCACGTGATAGCCAGATCGAGATCTTTACGGCACGAGGCGGTGGTGAAAGCTACGGCTTTAGTCCTCAGGAACCATCAAAATCAACACTAAATGAAACTTACATGTAGTTGCTTTAAAATAATCTGCTACAGACTTCTTCATTTTGGGAACACGCTAACAGCTAAGTGGCTTGTTGCCAGATTTGGCGTATTTGGCAGATTTGACGGTGTTGCCAGATTCGGCCACTCGCACGAATGCAACCACGGAAAATTTTAACTCGCATCAAAACTGTCGCATATGTGACCATTTTGGTCGCAGTCTAGTGCCCTGCAACTATAACTAATAACCTCAACAATAACAGGAACCAGAACCAACAATAACTATAACCCTCAACACTAACAGGAACCAGAACCAACTGTAACTATAACCCTCAACGCTAACAGGAACCAGAACCTCAACAATAACAGGGACCAGAACACAGCAACATCTGCTCATGTCTATAGAGACTGTGTACATTATAATGGCACCTCCTTATTAAGCCGACTTTAGTTTTAAATAAGAGTTATTCAGATTATAGTTCAACATCTTAATTCAATTCTGTCCTGTCGTTTAAGGACCAACAGCCAATCAGAGAAGGGGAAGGATGAAGGAAAACCTGACCAGACAGCCAATCAGGACTCCAGTAAAGACACCTTATTGTTTTCTATCATTGCTGTTCATTAGATTATCCTCCTTTGTTACTGCACTAACATCTGTTGTCGTTTTGTGTTTAACAGAGCCACAGCCAAACAAAAAGACTCAAAAGAAGGTAAAGACTCTAAAGACGTCAGAAAGCGTTAAAGTTTAGTTGAGCTGCTCCTGTATGAACTCTTAATAATTAATACATAATGACTATCTTGTGTATGTTTCCTGTCAGAGTTCAGAGAAAAGTAAAGTGGTGTGTGTGAAGTTTCCGGCTCAGTCTGTGGATGAGACGTACCTGAGAAAACTGACCGAACCGTTCGGAAAGATCGTCAAGATCCTCATGTTTCCATCTTTAGTGAGTCCACATGGTCCATATTATACATAAGTATTGTACACATTATATATAACATAGAGTATTATTGGTTTTATAATTCTTCTCTCTGCTTCTTACATTCTTTATCCTTCTCAGTGAACTTTGGTTTTGATCATTTTAGGATGCAAAATGAAATAAATGAATGGTACATACTTTGTAGTTGTTACAAATTCACATGTTGTTGTTGTCTTCACCACATTCATTCAAGTACAAAGATACACTTCAACTTCTCTGCACACAGAGGAGGGAGTTAAATTAACTGAAGGTTAACAAGCTGATTGGTTGATTCAACTCCTGTCTAGAGGCAGGTTTGAAATGGAGATGGAAATGGAAGAAACAGCAGAGTGAAGCAGAACTCCAGCGTAGAATACATGTAGTTTGTGTTTTTCCACACGTCATGTTAAACATAAATCTGTTGTGAACACTGCAGGCGTTTGTGGAGCTGGGCTCCATCGATCAGGCGAAGGACTTGGTGAAGTTCCACGTTAACTATCCTCCAACTGTGAACGGAGAGCAGATGGAGTTCAGGATCTCCAACACCTTCAACTTCCTCCAGGTAGATAATCCAACCAGCAGCTCACACTGGAGGAGCACAACAGGCTTTTTGTGATGATGCTACAGCCAGCACAGGCAGCGTTTTTTTGCATCCTGGTTCAAATGCTGCTGTGTCACACTTAAAGATCTGATGTGACCATTTCTGATGTGAGACATGTGAAAGTAAACTAGCATGACGTTTATCATTTGTTCATTTTATATATTTGTTTCTGTACACCTTGTGCTGTATCTCATGTGTGTCATGATGGTGTGTGTGCTGCAGTTTCTAGCACAGCAGGGAGGCCCAGCTATTGTCTGTCTCAAGTGATCACATCATAAGACACTCAGGTCTAACCTATATTGGTGTAATAATATCTTTATGTTTGAGTCTTCCGAGTATCTGGTAGTTGTCGATTGGATGGTTGTTTCGTATCAGCAAGGAAAGAGCCAATTGTGTATGCATTCTTTGTCTGCGAGAAAACTATAAAAATCAATGTTTGCGTCTCGTTTGAGAGACACACCTTTGCTTTTCCTCTGACTTCTCGTTCGTTGTGAAAAGGTTTGTCTCCTGTTATTGTACAATAATATCCTTAATCTTCAACCCATCAGTGTTTTGTGTATTATTTCATGTGTGTTGAGTGTTTTCAGGCAATTTCCACAACAGACACAGTAGAATTAAGACTGAAACAGCATTGGATTTATTTCCATCATCCAAAAACTGGCTGCCGATTCGTGGTTCTGTGTTCACGTCGTGTTGCTTTGCAACATCCAGACAGATCTGAAACACAGTGTTTTCATCGTTAGCAGCACATACACATATTTTACTAGATAACACTTCATAATAAGCTGTAAGCCTCTAGAGATCGATGGAAAGTCCTCGTTATGGACTTTCTGGGTACATTACAGTTTTATTTTTATCTTGACCTGAGACACAGAACAAGCCAGCTGCCGTCTGCAGGACAGAAGTGTGGACAAATTAAGTCATCTGAGAGCGTTTTGTGTCTCCTCAGAGTTCTCGGGTGGTGAGTTTCACTCCGGTTCCAACAGGAGAGGAAGGCCGATCAGATCTGTTCAGCATCATCAAACGCTTCGGTGCGCCGCTCTACACCCTGTTCCTGCCGTCTAAGGTGAGATACACCAAACCGTTCTGGTCCTGCTCAGTCTGCACTGATCCAACTCACTGTGGAGGTTTACAGTCAGGAAGCTTCTTCACTGTGTCAGGCTGTAACTTCACTTCTTAACTAGAAGTGGACATGCTGATACACTTATTATGGTCTGTATCGGTGCAGATACTGATCCAGTGGATCGTGCATCTGTAAATGCCCTGATGACACACAGAGGTCAGATGACAGAAGAGGGGAATAAAGATTGTTGTATTCAGAATGGTGGAGACATCAGTCTCTTTACAGGAGAACAGCAGAATGAAGGATTTTCCAACTCGTTTCACACTTTTTTTTCTCCGTTCGTTAGAGAGGACGCTGAAACCACTTATTAAAACCACAATTGAAAGCATTTTTAATGTCGGGTGTATGTGTGTGTGTGTGTGTGTGTGTGTGTGTGTATAGGAACTCACATCAGGACTGTCTGCGACGATCAATCTGATTTTTGATGACTGATGGGGCCAAGTTTGACTCGGTCTAGTCCAGTCTGGGTCAGTTGAACTGGGTCTGGTCTAGTGCTGTACGATTTGGTGAAAAAGTCCTATTGCGATTATTGTGGACAATATTGCAATTTGATTGAGCTGTTTAAGGTGCTGATACAAATTTGTCATGTTGCCGCGTGATGTAGTGACTTTCATTTTGCATGTTTTACACAGAACCTCTCAAGAGTTTTCCTGGTTCAAAATGAGGTGCAGGTGGTACCATCCTGATCATGTGCACACACGTGCATGTGTACCTTCAACTGGCTCAAGAAAACTCTTTTTACAAGCAACGTATTTTAGGAGTTGTAATAATTACATGATTGAAGAAAATGACAATTATCACATTGAAGCATATTTTATTAAACAAAATAAAGATGCCCTGTTCAGTTAAATATAGCATAAACAGGGACAGACTGGGAATGAAAAATGGCTCTGGACTTTAAGACTCAGACTGACCCACCAAAAAAAAACCCCAGCGATACACCACCACCCACACAACCCACGCCACACTTTATTTTTACTAACAAGATTATTGAACAATATTTATAACAATAACTTTAGTATAATAATAATAACAAGGGGAACATGTTCTTAGGCAGAGGGAAGATGCTCTATCCTCAACCTGGATGACTAATTAGTATGATGGGTATACTAGTATAATATTATAACATTAAATAAAAAGTATAATGTTAATATAATAGTGTGTATAATAATAATAAATTAAATTATTTAATGTTAGTATATTCATATAAGTTCATATCTGTTGTGTTCTGTCTGACCGCTTCAGCTGCTAAACTTTGACAGTTGAACTGGTCTCACTGGGCTTAATGGGCTGCTCTCTATGTTAGACTGGACCGGACCGAAAGTGATTGACTGGGAGAGAGAGGCAGGTAACTCCAGTGGGCCCGGAGCCCACTCGCCCAGGCCAGTCCGCCACACAGCACTTGGTTACTTCTATTTTAGTGGGGGCTGGGCTTATTTAAAAATATGTAGATTTTGCGTCGCATCTGCCCCAATTGTCAAGCGGCCCACCTGGAAAACTGCTGGTGCTCCTGATGGCCAGTCCGACTGTGCCCGTTTTGTCGAGAGCTGGAGGCGGCCGCCTCGTGATTCTCTATGCAGGAAAAACCCTGGTGACTCTTTCTGCTCAGTGTCGCTGAGCTTGAATCCAAAATATCGACATATAACAGATGTCGCGTTTTTTTTTGTTCAGCGGCATCAGCCGGCTCGTAGGCATCTATTTTCCACCTGGTCTGCACACCGGATAGTCACATGACCAAACACTGCACACACTTCACTGCCTAAACAGAGACTGATTGGTCATCTCTTTATTGTGGGCGTAGATAATGCGCAGACTGCAGACACACACTGGTCCTCCCGGCTGACATCACAATTGCGATTAGATTAATTGTGCAGCTCGTCTGGTCCAGTTGGGTCAGTTGGACCGGGTCTGGTCCATGCTGTTCCACACTGTAATATCAGTTGTATTTGTTTTTCAGGCGTTTGTAGAGATGAAAAATCCTCCTGACGCTCAGAAGCTGGTGGATTATTATTCCTCCAACACACTGAGGATCAACAATGACTTCATCAAAGTTTCCTTCTCTGGAGAATACAAGACCCTCATGTGAGTACGACGGACCTGATGGGTGATCTATCAGCTGGTTCTGATCAATGGATTATTGATCGACAGTAATATTCCTTCGTTCTCTCTTGCAGGCGGGTTGCATCAGCGAAGAGGTACGAAGAGGAAACCTTCTCGAGCAAGAGGACGAGGAGTCCCAGCCGAGAGAAAGAAGACAAGGCGACAGAGACCAAGAGGAGGAGGAGGAGCAGTAAAGACGGAGAGGAGGAGGAGAAGAAGACCAGAACCAGGTCCAGATCCAGAGAAAAGTCCAGTAAAGAGAAAACATCTGGAACCAGGTCCGCAGAAAAGTCCACCAAAGAGAAAACATCTGGAACCAGGTCCAGGTCCAGAGAAAAGTTGACTGTAAACAAAACGCCCAGAACCAGGTCTAGGTCCAGAGAAAAGTCTACTGAAGAGAAAAAGGCCAAAACCAGGTCCAGGTCCAGAGAAAAGACCACTAAAGACAAAACAGCCAGAACCAGGTCCCAGTCCAGAGAAAAGTCCACTAAAGAGAAAATGCCCAGAACCAGATCCAAATCCAGAGAAAAGTCCACTAAAGAGAAAACGCCCAGAACCAGGTCCAGGTCCAGAGATAATCCCAGCAGAGACGGGAGGACCAGAACCAGGTCTAAGTCAGGAGAAAAGTCCACTAAAGAGAACATGACCAGAACCAGGTCCAAGTCGAAAGAAAAATCTAGAGAAAAGTCCAGCAGAGAGAAGAGGTCCAGGTCCAGAGATAAATTCAGCGGAGACGGGAGGACCGAAACCAGGTCTAAGCCCTGCAGAGAGAGGAGGTCCAGGTCTAAGTCCAGGTCCAAAGAAAAGTCAGTGGTACCACAGAAAACAACTGGTAAGAAGACACAACCTGAACAGCGTTTCGATGGATGTTCTGTTTGTCTTCGTCCGACCTGCCGCTCAAAACACGAAGATGTTCAGTTTCCTTTGATGTTTGACAAAGAAAAGACAAATCCTGCAACTCAGAAGTTTTTTAAATTTTAGTTCGAAAAATGACTAGAACGATTATTTGATTATCAAAAGATTTTCTGTCGCTCAACTAATTGTTGCAGCACTCCACGCTCCTAAATCTAAAGCATAAACCTACATGATGATTGTCTTCTTCTCTCCACAGACACTGAGTCCAGGACTGACCCTGATCCAGCTCCTGTCAGAGACTCCAGACCTAAAGCCGAAGAGACACAACAGACTGAGCAGGAAGCAGAGTGAGTTTCTCATGTTTTTCAATCAATCAATCTGACAACATCGTTGTTGGTTTACAGTCAGTCAGCAAACAGAAACTCAAACAGGTGGAACTGTGATGGTGCAGGTCGTCTGCAGAGGAGAGCGACATCGAGGGGATGGAGGTGATCGGAGAGGATGGAGAGAATCTGGAGGATGAAGATATGGAAACTCTGGATGATGCTGATGAAGGAGAGGAGGAGGAGGAGGAGGAAGAAGATGCTGAGAAAGACATGTGCCCTGCAGAGAGAACGGACTCACATGAAGAAGGTAGAAATAAAAACGGGAAAAGAAACAGTTTTCAAACAGAAAACAGTGACAGATTTTAAAGAAACTCTTTTGATGTGTTTCAGATAAAGAGGAGGAGCTGAAGGAGGCAGAGGCCGACAATCAGGAGCAGCAGGAGGAGAAAGTAATGGAGAAGAAGAAGGTGGAGAAAACCATGAAAGAGGAAGAGCAGGAGAAACCTATGAAGGAGGAGGAGGAGATGTGTGGGATGAAGAAGCAGGAGGAAGAATCAGAATCCAACAGAGAAGCAGAGGAGACAGCGGAGGCTCAGCTGGAGGAGGACGAGGTGGAGACACAACACACTGATTTACTTTCATACTCTCAGATAATTACAGACATCAGTATGTGGATTTAGAAATCCAGGGTCCAGGTTCCAGGTTCCAGGGTCCAGGTTCCAGATGATTCAAGAACAGACATCAGGATGTGGATTTAGAAATCCAGGGTCCAGGTTCCAGATGATTCAAGAACAGACATCAGGATGTGGATTTAGAAATCCAGGGTCCAGATGACTCAAGAACAGACATCAGTATGTGGATTTAGAAATCCAGGGTCCAGGGTCCAGATGATTCAAGAACAGACATCAGTATGTGGATTTAGAAATCCAGGGTCCAGGTTCCAGATGATTCAAGAACAGACATCAGTTTAATGTGTTTCAAACACTGATTCATCAGTCTGATCAGGTTTGTTTTACACTGGGGTGTAGTGTTAGCCATTAGTCTAATGTTAGGAGGAGGAGACAGAGGAGAAAGAGGAGGAGACAGAGGAGAAAGAGGAGGAGGAGACAGAGAGGCAGGAGGAGGAGAAGGAGGAAGAGGACACAGAGAGGCAAGAGGAGGAGACAGAGAGGCAGGAGGAAGAAGAGACAGAGAGGCAGGAGGAAGAGGAGAAAGAGGAGGATGAGGAGACAGAGAGGCAGGAGGAGGAGGAGGAGGAAGAGGACACAGGGGCAAGAGGAGGAGACAGAGGAGAAAGAGGAGGAGNGTTAGGAGGAGGAGACAGAGGAGAAAGAGGAGGAGGAGACAGAGAGGCAGGAGGAGGAGGAGAAAGAGGAGGATGAGGAGAGAGATGCAGGAGGAAGAGGAGAAGAAGGAGGATGAGGAGACAGAGAGGCAGGAGGAGGAGGAGGAGGAGGAGGATGAGGACACAGAGAGGCAGGAGGAGGAGGAAGAGGACACAGAGATGCAAGAGGAGGAGACAGAGGCAGGAGAAAGAGGAGGAGGAGGAGACAGAGAGGCAGGAGGAAGAGGAGAAAGAGGAGGATGAGGAGACAGAGAGGCAAGAGGAAGAGGAGAAAGAGGAGGATGAGGAGACAGAGAGGCAGGAGGAGGAGACAGAGGGGCAGGAGGAGGAGGAAGAGGAGACAGAGGAGGAAGAGGAGACAGAGGCAGGAGGAAGAGGATTTGTGGTCGTAGCAGTATTAATAGTCCTACCTACAGTAATTGACCGCTGTGGACTCTGAAGACTGAAACTCTTGTTTGTTTGAAAGCGTTTCCTGTGATTTGTGTTGGATTCATCTGTGAAACTGACTCATGGTGGAGGTGATGATCAAAGTTATTGATCACTGATATCAGACTCACGGTGAAGGTGATGATCAAAGTTATTGATCACTGATATCAGACTCACGGTGAAGGTGATAATCAAAGTTATTGATCACTGATATCAGACTCACGGTGGAGGTGATGATCAAAGTTATTGATCACTGATATCAGACTCACGGCGGAGGTGATGATCAAAGTTATTGATCACTGATATCAGACTCACGGCAGAGGTGATGATCAAAGTTATTGATCACTGATCAGACTCATAGTGGAGATGATGATCAAAGTTATTGATCAGATCATCAATAAATATCAGATATATCTGTCCTGTGTGTCCAGGAGGAACCAGATTTCCCAGAAGACCTGGAGAACTGCATCACTCTGGATGAACTGGAAGAAGACCAGTCTGATGACCAAGGTAAACCCAGAGTGACTGACAGGGGGTCTGGAAAGTCCTGGAAGAATCTGAAAATACTGTGTAATCTAAATTCCAGGCCTTGGTGGTCTTGATGATCATGAAATCAAATATTTCACCTTTTAAATTCAGTCTTTAAATCTTTAATGATGTTGTGTTTGTCCTGTTTGAGTTGAATCTTCTGGTTTGTTTGTTGCAGATGAAGAAGTCCGAGATGAACCTACAGTGAGTAAATATTCACGTTAATAAACACTTAATACCACAGTCAGACATGTTGTTGACATGTTTTTGTTGTTGTTGTTGTGTATGTTTGTTTGTTTCAGTCTCCGTCCACCCGAGTCGTTTGTTTCAGAAACGTCCCGCAGCGTTTCTACACCGACGCAGAGTTCATCAACCTGGTGAGAGATTTTGGGACGGCGGTGCGCTACTTAAGGGCCTACCGACAGCAAAAGGTCTGTTCACCTGTTGTTACCTGTGACTCTACCTGTTGTTACCTGTGACTCTGACCTTTACCTGCTGTTACCTGTGACTCTTTACCTGTTGTTACCTGTGACTCTGACCTTTACCTGCTGTTACCTGTGACTCTGACCTTTACCTGTTACCTGTGACTCTGACCTTTACCTGTTACCTGTGACTGACCTTTACCTGTTGTTACCTGTGACTGACCTTTACCTGTTGTTACCTGTGACTGACCTTTACC
>NTHP01000994.1:0-14408 GCA_003416845.1 Oplegnathus fasciatus | reverse complement strand
TTATTAAAGCTGCAGAGGTTTATTAAAGCGTTATTAAAGCTGCAGATGTTTATTACAGCGTTAATTAAAGCTGCAGATGTTTCTTGAAGTGTTATTAAAGCTGCAGAGGTTTATTAAAGTGTTATTAAAGCTGCAGATGTTTATTAAAGCTGCATTTGTTTATTAAAGTGTTATTAAAGCTTCAGAGGTTTATTAAAGCGTACCACGTCTGCAGGTGGATCTCCCTCCACCAGCTCAGAACCCTCTCCTGGTTCTGCGTTCAGGTCTTCTCTGGTCTCGTGTTCTTCGGTTTCCGTTGGTTCCATTTGACCCTCTGACTCTGCCCCCTGCTCGGCCTCACCGCCAGCCCCGCCCACATCTCCAGGCGTGTCATCAGTGACATCACCACCATCAGGAGCCTGTGTATATATGTTCATAGTGTCTCATCAAAAAAACAAATCTGTCTTCACTAAATGTGTTCAAATTACACAACAACGAAAAGGCTTTCTACAGTCAATTTATTTTATTTATTGATTTTATTCTTTCTAATTAATATTACCGATGTTCAATTTATTTTTTTACTTGATTTTTTTTTTCATGTGCAATTTTAACATTTATAACTTATAAGCTTACAAGTTAGCTTAAATACATTATATGTGACTTTTTGTATTTCATCGCCTCATCGTTGTTGTGTTGACTAATAAAGTTACAGTTGAATCCTCCATGTTTTTCTCACCTCCTCCTGTTGGACATCCTCAGACTCCTCCATCGTTTCCTTCACAGACTCCGCTCTCTCTGGCTCCTCCCCCTCTGCATCTCCATCAGTTACCTGCTCCTCCTCCTCCTCCTCCCCTCCGTCCTCCCCCTCCATCACTCCTGACACCTCCTCCTCCTCTGCTGCAGGTTTCTCCTCAGGCTCCTCCTCCTTCTTCTTCTCTTCTCTTGTCCTGGAGCTGGACGAGGGTTTGGACGAGGAGGTCCTGAGGGAGCTGGAAGAAGTCCTGGTTCCAGAGCCGGAGGAGGAAGAAGTCGTGTTCGCTCCGCCGCCCCTCTGGCTTCGACTGTCTCCACCGGATCCACCTTGTCTCCGGTTCACACTGAAACACAGAAGGGTGGAGGCTCAGTGTTAGACTACATAAAGCTCATCAGTGTTTGAATGTAGGAGGAGAGGAGAGAGTCTCAGTCATTCAGAAATATTATAATAATATTATATCATATATATATACATGTGTATTATAGTACAACATGAAAACAGTTGGTATTATTGGATGTTGTCACTCCTGTTATTAGTCTTTGTTTGACTTCCATTTGGGGGAAAATCATACTCTCAGACTTGCAACTACAGCTCCCATAATACTTTTGGGGATGTAAACAGGAAGTATAATGTTATAATGTCAGTTGGTTAGCTTTGGGTTACAACTTGACCCCCGTTTTTTATTATTATTGCCCAGCAAGAAGTTCTGTGTGTGCTGTTTATAGTCGTTTATAGTACTGATGTTTGTCCTTTAACATCTTGGGGACATGTTGAAAAAAAGTTTTCTCACTTTAACATTTGGATTTCTACATTTTGTGGATCCATAAACATATAAAGGGTTTAAGATTTTTAACAGAAACTTTACGGAGGGATGAGTCAAGCGTTCGTTGATTAACCTCTCTCAACACTTCCTGTGGTTCTTTCACAGTAAAGGTGTACCACTCCCTTCAAACTAACCATATTTATTGTGAAACACATGCAGGAAGTAGCTTTATTAGTCATTCCTGTACAGCAGAAAATAAACCAAATAAACTACTGGTAAATAGTGATACATAAAACAATATATTGACGGTGTGATCACAGAGGAAACCATGGAAACATATACAAGAAATTAATGTTTTACACATTAACTACTGTCAATCTGGTGATTTCTCATCCTGATCATATTATCAGGCTAACTGGTGCTTTTAGTGGTGAGAGGATGAAAATCCAGCTGGAATAACACATCCCTCCGTTAAATGATTCCCTTCATGTCAAAAGGTATTCTACCTGGAAGGTGTGTTTGCTAATATCTGATTGGACAATGCTGTGTTTTGTCAGATGATGTCTGTACTCACTCGAGGGTCTTGTACTCACTCGAGGGTCTTGTACTCACTTGAGGGTCTTGTACTTGGTGCAGATGTTGAGGCGGATGGGTCTTCCTTTGATGGTGAGCGGGTTCACACTGTAATACTTCACCAGCATCTCTGCGTCCTCGGGGGTTCCCAGCTGGACGAACGCCTGGACGCACAGACAGATCAAACAGATCAAAATGTTCATTCTGATTAAAACTACAGGAGACAGATGAATTATTACAGATAAAAATCAAAGTATTTAAACACGTCCGGGGTTTTGTCAGACTGATCCACAGGCTTCATTTCACTTCATCAATAGGATGCAGATAATTCAGCTCTGATCTGAGTCCTGTAATATTGATTGATATTGATTGATTCCTGCATGGTGTCTTTTATTGAGCACAAACTCAGCTACAAGTCTGACTTCTCATTCTGTCAACTGAACAAAGCTTAAAGCTGCCAGGACACAAAATACAAGAGAAATGACAGAAACTAAAAATGTACAAATCTTTAGCGATAATCACTCATATTATTACAGTTTTAAAAATATTGTTTCACTATTTACACACACAAGTCCAGCAGGAAAACATTTCATTTTCATTGAAAGTCTGGATGATTGTGAATCACCGAAAATATTCATAATTTTAAAGTTTTCAAAACTTTTTTATGTTCTACAGACAGAAATGAGAAGTTGTGTGAAAGCCCTTCATCAGCACTTCCAACTGTTTTTCTGAACTCGTCTCTACATGACATATAAATAAAGCTGTTTTAATATAAATAAAACATTTCATTTGCACTTATGTGAACATGTTGAGCGTTTAGAGCGACGTGGAGATTCAGGAGGAAGAAGAGAAACACTGAACATTAAAAATGCAGAAGCAGTGACGTGACGAAGATCAACAACAAACTTTATAAATGAAAAAAAGATCTGAACTATTTAAAGTCTTGGGATCAGGAAGCACCTGATTATAAATGTCTCCCAGTTTACCGGGTCGGCTAAGTTACCTGGTCAGTTAAGAAAAGGTGTTTCTCCACGATGCCGAAGCGTCCAGCGATGGTCAGCAGCTCCTTCTTCTTCTCTTCCTCTCGGGGCAGGTTGGAGAAGAAAACCACCTGGCTGCCGTGACCTTTGACCTCCCTGACAGGCCTGTCCATTGACCTGTCTGATGACCGCTGGTCTTTCTGAGGGTCGAACACAGGTGGTATTTGAGGGGTGTTCAGAAGCAGTTGGACTGTGTTAGCGTGTGTGATGCTGTTACCTCAATGACTAGCAGCCTCTTGGACAGGTAGAAGGTGATGGGTTTTCCGTACAGAGCTGCTGAGTGCTGCTCGTAGTAGTTCACCATGTCCAGAGCCTCCTCGTGACTGTTCATCTCCAAGAAAGCCTGATGGAGACAAAGCTTCATTCAGGTGTGGGATCCTCAGTGAGCAGGTAACACAAACTTTGAACAGATGTTTCAGTATTTCTCCACTTTCAGCGACGCTGAACGTGATGTTTGATTTAATAAGAAGAAGTTAAAAGGTTAAATCAGAGGCTCCACCTTGTTCTTGAGGACCAGGTGCTCCCTCAGGCAGCCGAACGGCTCGGTGAAGGCGAACAGAGTCTTGTTGCTGAGAGGCTTCCTGTCGTACTTCACCACCACCACTCTGCTTCTCAGCTGAGGACAACATTTCACTTCAGTTTCACTTCAGTTCTACAAGCACAGGTCATGTTTTATTCATTTTCCTACCATGTGGCCCCTGACGGGTCAGTGGTTTAGGAGCCACAGTGAGAACTTTCTATTCTTTATGTTTTAAAGTACATGAAGCGATATGTGTTTAAAGAGCATCCTAACACCCTGTTTTATCATATATATATATATATACACACAAACATTTTCACCCAAACATGTGACACCTACTGAGCTCATAACAGTTAGAAATGACACCGTAACTGTGTTAGTGTTGATCACACAGACAAGGACAAACTGACCTTATTTTGTCCTGGCTGGTTCTTTCCTGACAGACCAGGACCTCCTCCTGACAGACCAGGACCTCCTCCTGACACACAAACACACTGGATGTTAACTGTCTCATGTTTATCTCCTGTAACCCAACACATACTCACCCATTCATTCTTCACACAGAAACAACAAGAATAATAAGAAGAAGAATGTGATCCTGGTGCAGTCTCTTACCCCAGCTGGAGGACATCCCTCCTGCTGTCTGAGCTGAAGACATGGGGGCAGGTCCAAGCAGCCCTGCAGACAGGTTGGGGGTGTCCAAAAGGCCCCCACTGGAACAAGAAACCAGCTGTCACTCAGTTATCAAACCAAACCAACCGCCTTTACAACCACCTACACTGCTCTTAAACTGGCAGCAGAGGGGCTGATGGGAAATGTGGTCACAATAAGTTCTTCCTACCGACCCGTACCCTGGAAGTCCCTCTAACCTGAACCTGTAAGAACCTGTAAGGTCCAAGTCCTGCCTTGTTTTCCACTGAGTTTTACAAACCACAACACTTCAGATTTGGAGCAGATTTTCTTTTACATTAACACTTCAGTATGAAGAAGTGAATGGTCGTCTCCAGCTGCAGCAGGAGGAGGACAGAAAGGATCAGAGAGTGAAGGAGGCTGACTCCAGACCAGATCCCAAAAACATCCTGCTGCTCTGTTTTCTCCTGATTTAGAAGACAAGGAGGTTACGGTTTCATCCTTACAGAGTAGTAAATAAAATGTAGCGCTGCAGCTTTTGGTCGAGCTGCCTCACTACTTAGTGGTAAAACTAGTTCAGGACTGGAAATTTAGAAAATACCAACACGAACTGAACATCACTGGAAAACTTTATTAAACTAGTAGTGTACTCCCCGACAGTGTGCAAACAATCTACAGTTTATCAGTGCACACTGAACACTGCAGCAAAACACACACACGATATTTTCTGAAACACAATATTGGCTGTGTATTGCAATGTTTAACTAAACACATGTCCTACTTCGTTATTATTAAGTTTCACCTCCTGACAGAGCTGACGGCTCCACAGCGTGGAGAGTTCAGTGGAATCAAAAGAACCAGAGACAGAGGATAAAAGTGAAGTTCCTGTAGCAGAAAAGAGCTAAATCTATCTGAGCTCTCTGATCGCACTAATGACGTCCAGCGTTGTTTAAACATCATGTTGAGAGCCTGAGATTAGTGCGAGTGTCTCTTACCTTCTGCTTGAGGACATACCAGGGTCCCACTCTGGATACCTGAAAACAACATCAGTGTTACGTCTCCTTGGAGTCAAACTTCTCTGTGATGTTCAAACTGTGTCGGTGTGTTTGAGTGACTCACATGTCGAGCAGCAGCCGTCTGTTTTCAGCATGTCGAAGTCCATTAATGTGTTGGTTCCACTCCTACAGGTTCAAACAGAGAATTACTGACGCTCAACAGGCTGCTTCTCCGCCAATCAGCCCATGTTAAAGGAATAGTCCACCCAAATATTAAAGCTTCAGTCAACTGAGCGGTTTAAAAAGCAGCAAGTCTCAAAGTTTTACTGTCCAGATTTTCCTCACTCTGTCTGTGTCGGCAATAATAAAAACCAGCATTCAAAGATCTCTGTGAACGTTGTGCTTTATAAAAACTAAAGTACCTGCAGGACGGGAGCTGAAGGCTGAAACTAACACGGAGGAAATGACTGAGTGAATCTGGTCCGTCTGAAACCTGAAACATTTCCATCCTACTGTAAATACAGCTGGGCACTCTGGGTAAAATCTTTATCATGATGATAATTAGAGCCCGCCCATCATGTGAAAAGAGGGAGTCAGGTTCGATTAAATGCTATTGAACCTTACTTCAGACCAGTGTTGGTGTCACACATTAGGGGTTTTCTTATCAGCACCTCAGGAACACCTGAGCCAGAACACCTGGTTTTAACAGCTGATACTGAGGTTCAGCAGTCTGAAGGTAAGTGATGTCATCGTGTAAATAGCTGCTGATTGGTCCAGGACGTACAGTGTCAGACTGGGCTGTACTGATTCTCGTGGAGATACTTTCAGACTAAAGCGTATGCGTGTATTCTATTGTGACATTATTCTGTTTAACTTCCAGGTGTCACATGCGCAGAAATGTGTAATAAACAATGTGAATCAATGATGGAGCTGCAGGATGCTGGCATGAGGGTGGACTGGATTCTGGGTAGACTACTCCTTTAAGAGGTTTGGCTGGATGATGACTGAAGAGACCCAAATCTGACTGTCTAGTGCTGCAGAGCTTCAGGTGTAAGAAAACAAAGGGTACATGCAGTCAGGTGGTCTGAAACAAGGACATTACATGATGCAAACTGGGCCTCCAGTCACTGGAGACATGAGGGGTGATACCACCCGTCCCTGACTGAAGAGGACAGAAGAGTCCAGCTGAACTCGGCCGTCTGAACTGAAACATTTACAGTTAGTCCGAGGAGAAAAGAGGAAGGAGGCTGGACGGTACTCACCATGGTGGAATGAACGTCAAAGTCACAAAGAGAGCACACATGGGGGAACATGGGGGGCATGACTCCCAAGAAGTCTTGGACTTTTCCGTTCGACGGGGAGCCAATCCTCCTCTGCATAAAGACGGGGTCGGACGGCGGCGGCCCCATGCCGAGGTCGCTGTAGGAATCGTGGCGGGAAAGCTCAGAGTACGACCTCTCTCTGCTCCCACCCCCACCGCTGCTGCCGCTGTAACTTAAGCTGTAGCCCCGGCCGGGAGCGGCGTCCTGCATGGAACTGTACCCAAAGTCAGCAGAGGGCTGGGCCCGGGCTGAACCCTGACCCAGAGAAGGACCGCCCATCCTCCCCACGTGCATGTCGTCCCAGCTGTCCCTTCCTCCTCGATACGCAGCGTCAGAGGACATGGAGGACGCCACCCGCCGCTCTCCTGCGTCTCCCTTGCGGCTCTTGAGCTGCATGAGGATGTGCGGCAGCGTCTCCACGCTGATGTCCTCTTCAGGGATTTCAGCTAGAGCGTCCAGGTCGGAGGGCGACAGGCCCAAACTGGCAAACAGCTTCATGGTGTTGCCAAGATGGCTGCCACCGCCACGCCGGGACATCTGGGAGCTGCCGTCCTGGCCCTCCATGCCACCGCCCACCCCCACACCTGAGGCCACACCCCCCATCTGTCGGCCGGATCGCTGTTCATTCATGCTGAAGTTCAAGGTCTCTGCGGCGGCCAGGAGCCCCCGGCCCACGGCGAAGTGTTTCTGACCTCCATCTGACTGCGACTTCTGAGACATGACGGCACAAAGTGGAGCTGCTCTCTGGCGCCAAAATGTTTCAGTACAGGCGAGTCAAGAAAAGAAAGAAGCAGGCAGCAAAAAGTCTGTTTAAGGGAAGTTAATGTCAGTTAATGTCTCGGTGAAAGTGAAGGGGGACTCCTCTTCTCTGTCTTATCTCTGCTGAAACACAATGAGGTAGAGACATTCTTCAAACGGCCTCAATAAGAAAACAGAAGCCAGTGGAGAGGCACTGAGACACTGAGTCATTAACAGTCACCTGAGCAGGTGTGAGCTGTGACTACTGAGACATGAGAGGCAATTAAAGAAAAGGAGATAGAACAGACTATAAAGACTCAAACTTGACCTCAGACAAGGAGGGAGAAAATGAGCTGATGTGAGTGTGATGAAACATCCTCACTGAGAAGAACCGGAGTCAAATATCAAAGAGATGTGGTTAATAAAATAAGCCTCTGTGTGGATCACTTTTTGTTAAGGTCTGATGAAGGAGTAAAGAGTGTGTCCAATTACAATGAAGGAAGAACTGGACCCACATACAGCGCCGTTTATTCTGTAGAGACACGATGGTGAACCAGCTACAAAGGGGATTTTCACAGTGAGACTATCTGACCAGTGAACATCTGGAAAAGTACCACAGTTACATTAACTAGTCTCCACACCTGACTCAATGACTTACATTAACTAGTCTCCACACCTGACTTACATTAACTAGTCTCCACACCTGACTCAATGACTTACATTAACTAGTCTCCACACTTGACTCAATGACTTACATTAACTAATGTCTCCACACCTGACCCAATGACTTACATTAACTAGTCTCCACACCTGACCCAATGACTTACATTAACTAGTCTCCACACCTGACTCAATGATTACATTAACTAGTCTCCACACCTGACTCAATGACTTACATTAACTAGTCTCCACACCTGACTTATATTAACTAGTCTCCACACCTGACTCAATGTCTTACATTAACTAGTCTCCACACTTGACTNAGTCTCCACACCTGACTCAATGACTTACATTAACTAGTCTCCACACCTGACTCAATGATTACATTAACTAGTCTCCACACCTGACTCAGTGACTTACATTAACTAGTCTCCACACCTGACTCAATGACTTACATTAACTAGTCTCCACACCTGACTCAGTGACTTACATTAACTAGTCTCCACACCTGACTCAATGACTTGTTAACACATCTTTTGGACTCACGTACATTGAAAATATTCTCTAAACTAAAAACTGTTGAACATTCCAGCATAAAACTGTGCAGCTTCCATTTAAATATCAGTCATATTGCTAGAGGTGGAAGAAGTACTCTGATCTTTTACTAAAGTAGAAGTACTAATACCACAGTGTGGAAATACTACTAACATCAAAATACTTAAAGTACCAAAAGTACTCATTATTCAGGATGACCCATTGCAGAATAATTTATATAATATTATTGTATTATAATAATCATATATTATATTATTGTGTTATAATAATCATATATTATATTACTGTATTATAATAATCATACATTATATTATTGTGTTATAATCATATATTATATTCTTGTATTATAATAATCATATATTATTGTATTGTATTATAATAATCATATATTACTGTGTTATAATAATCATATATTATATTACTGTTATAATAATCATATGTTATATTACTGTGTTATAATAATCATATATTATATTACTGTTATAATAATCATATATTATATTATTGTGTTATAATAATCATATATTATATTACTGTATTATAATAATCATATATTATATTATTGTGTTATAATAATCATATATTATATTCTTGTATTATAATAATCATATATTACTGTGTTATAATAATCATATATTATATTACTGTTATAATAATCATATATTATATTATTGTGTTATAATAATCATATATTATATTACTTGTATTATAATAATCATATATTATATGTATTGTATTATAATAATCATATATTGTATTACTGTTATAATAATCATATATTATATTCTTTTATCATAATAATCATATATTATTGTATTGTATTATAACAATCATATATTATATTATTGTATAATAATCATATATTATATTATTGTGTTATAATAATCATATATTATATTATTGTGTTATAATAACCATATATTGTATTATTGTATAATAATCATATATTATATTATTGTATTATAATAATCATATATTATATTAATACATCAGTTATTTGTTGATTGTAGTTTGTATCATTAATCTGTAAAGTAACTAAAGTCATCAGATAAATATAGTGAAGAAGAATTAAGTACCAGAAAATGGAAATACTCAAGTAAAGTTCAAGTACCTCAAAACTCTACTACAGTGTAGTACTTGAGTAAATGTACTTATTTACCTTCCACCTCTGTGTACATGTTGGTTTTATCTTGTTTTCATATTTTATATTTCTGCTTCTTGACTCGCAGCACTTTCATCTTTCTTCATATTTTCTACTTACTGTGTTTGTTGTTTATTGTTTATTGTTCTGCACCAAAATATCAAAGCAGATTCCTTATATGTATTGGCAATAAACCTGATCCTGATCCTGAATGGGGACAAACCTGATCCTGAATGGGGGACAAACCTGATCCTGAATGGGGGACAAACCTGATCCTGATCCTGAATGGGGGACAGTCCGGGGCCTGTGCTCATGTGAGCAGCTAAGCTAACAGTGCTAGCTCGCTAACATTACCTCCGAGTTTAAACTTCCACAGTCAGAAACAGAAACGTATTGATCACTCTGAAACATTGATAAATGAATGTGTGTATTGATTACACAACAGATAAAACCGCTCATTGATCACGTGAAGCTCGAGGCCGAGCTACAGAGCGGAGGCTAACTTTAGCATACAGCATTAGCATGCTCCTACATGCTAATGCTAGTCGTTAGCTAACGTAGTGTAGAACTTCAGTTGAAGGTTGTAGTTTTCTGATGTGTATGTTTCATGTAAAGCTGTCTGCTGATCTCTAACATGTCGCTTATATTCACATAAACTCTCTTACCGTCGCTCTTCTTCATGCGCAGTCCGGAGCTAACGTTAGCTAGCTGGACCTGCTAACTGAAGCGGTACCTCACGCTGACTGAAGTATCGCGATGTTTCGTCAAAGAAGTCTCGAGCAAGTCATGTTGAGTATTCACACAAACACAAACAACACAAACAAACTACACAAACACTAACAGCACAAACACAAACAAACTACACAAACACAAATACAAACAACACAAACAGCACAAACACAAACAACACAAATACAAACACAAACACAAACACAAACAGCACAAACACAAACACAAACAGCACAAACACAAACAACACAAACACAAACAACAAACAAGATTGAACAGAAGAGAGAAAGAGAATAAAACTGGTCCCAAAACTGACCCCTGAGGGACACCATACTTGACAGCAGCAGAAGATGACATGTGGTTATTAATGGAGATCCTCCTATTTAACAGGACGAGAACCATTTTAGAGCAGTACCAGATATTACCCAGTGCCTCAGCCTGTCCAACAGAACACTGTGGTCGACTGTGTCAAGGCGGCGCTGAGGTCCAGAAGAACGAGGACTGAGCACATTGCGTCATCAGCCACCATTAGAAGGTCATTAGTCACCCTGAGAAGGGCGGTCTCAGTGCTGTGACACTTGAGAAAGCCGGACTGAAATTTTTCAAAAATGTTATTATTTTCTGCTGTTAAAAGCACGTGCTTAGACACGTATTTTTCTAAAACACTGGATATAAAAGGTAGCTTGGAGATATACAGTGTGTCTTTACATGTATACATGTATACAGTATGTCTTTATGTATATACGTGTATACAGTATGTCTTTATGTATATACGTGTATACAGTGTGTCTTTACGCGTATACATGTATACAGTGTGTCTTTATGCATATACATGTATACAGTGTGTCTTTATGTATATACGTGTATACAGTGTGTCTTTACATATATACATGTATACAGTGTGTCTTTACACGTATACATGTATACAGTGTGCCTTTATGTATATACGTGTATACATGTATACAGTGTGTCTTTACGTATATACATGTATNCAGTGTGTCTTTACGTATATACATGTATGCAGTGTGTCTTTACGTATATACATGTATACAGTGTGTCTTTAAATGTATACAGTGTGTCTGTCTTTGTGAAGCACTTCGGTGCTCAACCTGTTTGCTTGTTAAAGTGCTGTATTCATGAAATAAACTTAAAAGTTAAGAATCGTTGTTTTTTTTTGTCACACCACTTCTATAAACTGGGACACATTTGCATTGTGGGATTTTTGAGGCACTATTCAGAGCAGAATTTTATTCTCAAATAAAACTCTGGACAGTAAACACAGCACAATATACTGTGTCTGATTTCAGACAGCTGTAAGTTTGTTTTACTAACTCCCATAATGCTGCCGTAACAAGTCATCATTCTGAGCCTCCGTGAGTATTTCTGTTTTTTATCATGTCACCCCTCAAATATTTCATCTGTGTGGTTTTTATGTTTTTTCTTCCATACAACAAACACTTGTTTTTTAGTGTTTATCTGTAAGTTGCTTTTAGTGGCTACCGTCTCCTATCAGAAATAACATGGCGCTAAAATACCTAATCGATTATTAATGTAAATGAACTCATCTCATTAACCGCAAAGAGTCAGAAATGCCACACGGAGAAGAAGTTTTCTAGTTTCCGATTCTCCAGTCCCTTTGGTTTGAACAGGACATGTAGCACCTGAAGGCAGCAGAGCGGCTTGTCCAATCAGAAGCGAGCACAGAGTGACGTCGGAGATGTAAACAAACAGAGGCAGCGCGGCCATGACACTTCAGAGGAGTTAGTTGACCGTTTGGTCGCTTCCGTCGAAGAAGATCTGCCGTCAGGTATTTTTATTTATTCCCGCTGTAAAAACTCAGCGTTGGTTTTGTTCATGTTGTTGTAAAGTGACTGAAGGACCGTGTGAATGTGTTCATGTCGCTGTGACTCTGTTCTCTGCCCTGTTTGCCGTGAAGACGACGCTCGTTAGCGGGCTGCTGCTGCTGTCTGTCAGCGGCCATCACAGCGACCCTGGCCGGGGACAGGACGGACACACTGCTCGGTGTTTAACGCTTCACGGTGTCTCTGTGTGCCCGCTAGTGTCGTAGGTCGGACCGCAGGTGATCCAGGCTGCGTGTCGGTCCGTGAGAACAGAGGACCGAGATGAAGGACCCGAGTTTCAGCAACGTCGCCCCGAACATGAAGATCAGTAACGAGGTCATCCTGAGCAGCCAGTTCGGCTCCGAGGAGGACCCGTTCGCGGAGTACCTGTGGATGGAGAACGAGGAGGAGTTCAACAGGCAGGTGAGAACGAACACACACACACACACACACACACACACACCTGGTGCTCAGGTGAGAAACTGTGCTGCGGTCAGAAATCAGGTCAGATTATATTGTTGTTGTTGTTGTTGACGTTGTTGTTGTTGTTGACGTTGACAGACACAAACAGGCAGTCTGTGGAGTTCAGCAGAGACACGAGGAGGGTTTATATTAAAATATGACACTTCATTATATATATATATATATATATATAGATATATATATATATATAACATACATACACATAATATATATATTACACATATATGTAATATATGTGTAATATATACATATATATTATATATATATATATGTATGCA
Source organism: Oplegnathus fasciatus (assembly GCA_003416845.1). Taxonomy (NCBI): domain Eukaryota; kingdom Metazoa; phylum Chordata; class Actinopteri; order Centrarchiformes; family Oplegnathidae; genus Oplegnathus; species Oplegnathus fasciatus. The sequence goes on along the minus strand of NTHP01000994.1, from coordinate 1,407 downwards.
TGTAATATATATATTATATATGTATATATTACATATATATATTATATATGTGTTAAAGAGACTGATGGCGTAAATTCACTCCACGTGACGTCTTGACCTTGAAAACAACAGTTTGACCAGAAGGTCACTCAAGCTCCACTTACTGCTTCTGGGAGCTGAGACAGTTCATTGATTAGTCGATCAGAGGAAATTAATAAACGAGTGGTTTGTTCTCATGAGTTTTCTGCTTTTTTAAATGTAATATTTTGGGGTTATTTAAAGACTTTTGGTCACGATGGACATTAAAGCACTGATGTTTTAATTGATCATGAAACACAACAACACAGACTGGAGAGTGGATCCCATTAGGAGGTTTACTTCTTAAGGACACACCTGTGTGTTAACGTCGTGACCTTTGACCCCTCAGTGTGTGATGACTCAACATACTCTCCTCACCTTCGTCTCTGTTAAATGAGTTTGAACTCTTCTTCTCCTCCTGAGCTTGTTTTCAACGTCGGCCTCCAGCTGTGAGTCAGAGGACGTCTCTGTAATCCAGTAAAACCAGCAGGGCCGCGATGACATCACCACCATCACCATCATCACCACCACCATCATCATCATCATCATCATCACCTCTGATTACCAGTGCTAAAGCTGCAGCGTGTCACATGTTTATTTTACAGACTTTCTTCTCTCCTCAGGAGGAAAAACGTGCAGAAGCTGCAACGATTAGTCAATTAATCGATTGACAGAACATTCAGCAACTGTTTCGATAGTTGATTCATCGTTAAGATTTGAGAATTTGCTGCTTTTCTTGGTTTCGACGACAGTAAACTGAAGCTGTTTCTGTTTTGGACTATTGGTCACAATGAATCAAGAAACACTAACGAGGACTTCCATCTTTAATCAGTCTGTCGTGTTTCGTTTATAAAATGTCAAAAACCAGAAAGAGTGTCCGACTGAAATGATTCACAGAATATCAGAATGTTTGAAGTTTATTTTTCTGTCAGTCGACTAATCAATTCTGATAACAGATCAATCGTTTCACCTTCTTCAGTGAAAGTGAAGAAGGTCGAGGAGGTCTGAGGACTGCACAGATGGATTCAGATTTATGTGGTCTGGTTTATGAGCGACCTGGTTTCTTGTGTAGACGTACTGACTGAGGCATCACAGAACCTGTTCTTCAGTTCAAGTTCAGAGTACCTGTTACTGCAGTCCTCCACCTGTCTGTCTGTCTGACCGCCTGACTGTCTGTCTGACCGCCTGTCTGTCTGACCGTCTGTCTGTCTGTCTGACCGTCTGTCTGTCTGACTGACCGTCTGTCTGACTGACCGCCTGTCTGTCTGACTGACCGTCTGTCTGTCTGTCTGACCGTCTGTCTGACTGACCGCCTGTCTGTCCGACTGACCGCCTGTCTGTCTGACTGAC
>NTHP01000993.1:82699-102873 GCA_003416845.1 Oplegnathus fasciatus | reverse complement strand
GTGTGTGTGTGTGTGTGTGTGTGTGTGTGTGTGTGTGTGTGTGTGTGTGGTAATTAATGGGAATCTGAACTCCAGCCAGGCCTCTGTACACCACATCTCTCCTGTTCCTCTGGCTCACTCAGAGCTTTCAATGAAAAAACTTCAGCAACTTCTGAGGTTCTTGGAAACACAACTGACAAAGCTTCATGTTTCGGGTTTACAAGGTCATCATACCTGTATTTTAAACAGAGGCCTTTCAGTCTTAACTGTATTTCAAATGCAATATATGAGGGATTGAAGTTCAAAAACCCCCTTTAAATATTTTTAGACATTATCAATAAAAACATCAAAACATAAGAAAGTACTTGCCACACACCAAAAACTCAGCTTATGAACTAACTTAACACATCTTGGTATTTGTTTAAACATTTTTTGCAAGGGGAAGAATGATCTATGTGTTTTGGGTCAAAGTCACCAGAACAAGGGGGACAAGTGAGACGGATACAGCAGACCTGAAAGTTGTTGCTCGCTATTAACGTTAGAACTTTGTTAATTGTTCAGCAATGGTGGTTAATATCTTTTCTGGATTGATGTACTTTGGGCATAGAGAAAAAAATAAGTCTCCACACATTCCACAAAATTCAATTCCAATTCTGCTTATCGAGTCTTGTTTCCAATATGTCGAAAGGATGAACTGCCTTGATTTTCTGAAGACTTGGGTGGCCGTAAATGGTCACAAGTGATTAGATATTCTGTGATTCTTCAATGTTCCCTCTTAAATATCTCAACCAAGTGCCGAATAAACTCCATTAACAATCAGACAACTTTATTATAGACTTTCTCATCCTTTCTGCTTGGACCTGTAATGAAATTTAGGCAGCAGCTTAAGCAGTTAAGCTTCTGTTAATGCAAACATAACATTTAATACTGTTACTTCACAAATAAAGGTTTCTATCAGCCAGCTTTTTTTGTGAAGCAGCTCCAGCTTCCTCTAGCCTTTATTGCTGAAATTGGCAACTGCAACGCCCTTATGTGTAAAACTAATGAGTTAACTAACTGTGAGTTCCAACTGATAAATAGAGAAAGAGTAACAGAGAAACAGCCACAGCTGGGGGATATTATGGAAGTTTTAGCCCCACTATTGCCCCAAAAAGCATGTTTCTTAACAATGTCCCAGTTCTATCTGTAATGAACTGAAATTTTGAACTGCTTCTTGATACACAACGCCAGCCAGAAAAGTCAAATAACAGATGGGAGTTTACCTTGACTGATGACGGCCTTGCGGTTGCGTCCATCCAGGTCGGCCCTCTCGATGACATGGTGCTTGGCATCCACCCAGTACATGCGGCGGCCAGCGTAATCAATGGTGAGGCCGTTGGGCCAGAACAAATGTGTGTCTGCAATGACCCGACGGTTGGAGCCGTCCATGTTGGCGTACTCGATGCGAGGTGTGTTGCCCCAGTCTGTCCAGTAGATCTTACTGAGGAGGAAAGTGGGACAGTCATTGTTAGTTTACTTGTTTCTTGTTGTTTGCTTGTTGGCAAGAGGTATTGTTGTCAGTGTTCAAGACACAACAGATGTCTGATATAACAAAAAGTCTCCTCTGTCCTCGACATTCATGTCCACCTCATCATCAGTCATCTGTTCTGACCGGCCTCAGAGGGAAGAGCTACTTCTTTTTAATATTTTTCAATTATCCCATGCAAATGAGGTACCTAATAAGCTGAATGAGTTTTCTAGCTTAAAATTTCTCTGGGGCTTCATCCAAAACTCTCTCCTGCTACTGCAGCATATGAAACCGGGGATGAAAACACACTTAGCTGCTGCCCCTTTCATGAAATACTTGTTCCACACAGATGCTCGCCTGTGGGCACTGCTGTGCTGCCAAACTTTAATCCTTGCTCTGCTGTTACACTACAACTGGGACACATCCAGAGGGGATATATATATATATATATATATATGAGTGTGTGTAAATTTGAAACCATCTGTAGTGAATTATACAGTTTGTGTGTGTGTATATGTGTGTTTGGACACGTACCCCTCTATGGGGTGCAAGGCGATGGCTCTGGGCTTCTCCATGTTCTGCCACAGCAGCACCTTGCGGTGCGTCCCGTCCAGGTTGGCTACCTCGATACGGGACGTCCCTGAGTCTGTCCAGTACAACTTGTCATGGATCCAGTCTATGGCCAGTCCACCTAAAGGTGAGAAAGACAAGAAGAGAAAGGAGTATGAACCCGTTTTACAGTAAACTGTGTTATAATATCACGTTTAAACACACAAGATACAAATAGTGTTAGGCTAATGAGCTTTAGGGGCGTTGGTAGCTGTGTTTTTTCCACTTCGGACAGAGTCGGGCTAGCTGTTTTCCTCTGCTTCCAGTCTTCATGCTAAGCTAAGCTAACTCAGACACGAGTGCAGCTCCATGCATGCTACACACAGACATGAGATTGCTACCAAACCTCTCCACGTCACTTTTAGAAAGAAAGAAAATAAATGTATTTCCCACAATGTAGTTCCCACAATTATTCCTTTAAGTATCATCTGTATTTTTTATGTATTCACTGTGTATACTATTTACTTTAGTCTGTTTATGTATATGCTTGATCAGAGCATCACAGCAATAAAATTTCATTGAACTGAATTGAGGGAGAGTGAGAAGAGCAAGTGAAAAGAACAAGACTGAGATAAAGTGAAAAAAATAGTAACAGGGACTCTAAGAGAAACTAAGAAAAGGGGTGAAACAGACCAAAAGGGATAGAGAGTTCATAAAAGCAAAAGACACTGACGCTGAGGAAAATCAAGAAAAAAAGAGACAAAAAGCAAAAGAAAGAAAGTAAAAACGACTGAAAATAAGAAAGTTTGAACAGTATTGATGTCATACTGCTGAACTCATATATGAACAAGTTGATGGATGAAGTGAGGGAGAGCAGGGTATAGTTGGACAGAAAGCAGCAGAGTCGAATAAATTGAATAAATGATAAATGAGCCTCTTGTCCGACATCTGAACCTGCATCCTATTGGCCGCCATACCCACCTGGGCTCTCCAGACCGGTGGAGACAACCTCCTCTACATTGGAGCCGTTGAGGTTGGCCTTCATGATGCGGTCCAGTGTCACGTCCGACCAGAAGACCAGCTCGCGGCTGTGGTGGAAGTCCAGGGCGATGGCGTTCTCCAGGTTGTTGAGCAGAAGGGTGTACTCGGAGCGATGCGGCAAAACCTGACGGATGTCGATACGGTTGGCGAACAGCAGCACCGGTTCTGGACCTAAAGGAGGACAGAAAAACGGACAGGGATGGAGATGACGTGAATTAAAGTGGAAAGGAAAACATGAAGTCAATGTTGGACAGTGACAGAAGAGGAAAGAGACAAAAATGTTTGAGTTAGGACTGATGGTCACTTTTAATAACAGAAAGCATTAATCTCACTGGAGGTAAAGGTCTAGGTCCTGGCAGCTGTCTGACAGACAGTCCTGACCCGGGTTTAACTCTGGTCTGCAGCAGATTGATGGCCTGCTTTACCAGGCCTGCACTCTACCTTCACTGCATATCTAAATCTAGTCCAGACCCTCCGAATGAGCCAACCTCATTCTGAGTCCAAGACCCCGGGGCGGAGGAACGGATACAGTTACTGCTGAAGCAAATATAAACACTGTGCAACCGTGTTTTTATTGGAGGTTAAACCCCGGCGACTCTCTGTGGTCACATGTCAAGGTTGAAATACAGTACAGTGGTCTTTACCCAGAGCTTTGCAGCTGCGCTTGTCAGGTCGGAGCTCGTAGCCCTGAACGCACCAGCACTGGAACCCCCCCTCCGTGTTGGTACAGCCCTGACTGCAGTAGCCTTCTTCAGCACACTCGTCCACATCTGGAACGGACCACAGAGGCAGGAGACAGGAGGGGAGGGACAGAGAGATGTTGGCGTCAAACTCCCACAGGGGGGGTTAACAATGAATTCAAGACACAAAGCAAAGTTTGTAGAGGTGGCTGGAAGGTGAAAAACTCATTCACACTTTTGGAACACATCCAACTTCTCGTTACACCCCTTGAATTTCAAATTAATTTATTGACCTTGCAAACACACCCGTAGAATCTGGAAATAAATATCGAGTAGATTTGTGTCTCCATAAGCATCAAAATTCTGGCGATAAAACTTTCAACTCGTGGCAGAAATCCCAGATCCAGATCCACACCAAATTCTAATCAATAATTTTTCAGCCCAAAGCTAAACTTTCCACAAAGTTCCATGGAAATGTGTTCATACTTTTGGGGAACATCCTGCAGACATAGAGACAAACTGACTAACAAGGGTGAACACATGACCTGTGTGAGGTGCAGCAGTGAACATCGATGCCTGGTATTTACTATGTTAAAGATAGTACCAGTTAGAGCTTATATTTTTATTTCTTTCCTTACTTCATTATTTTAACTTGTTCCTTTGCAATATTTTGCGACCATACTACGCGTTTTTCATTTTTAAATTTTTTTGTTGACGAGTTAGGGAGTTAGGGAGGGTCTAACTTTGATTTTGGTAGGTTGCTAAGCTTTGACTTCATTTTCCAACTGAGCTTTGATTCACTTGTTATCTTGGCTTGGACTCTCCCTGACGCACAATCTAAACTTCTATTTTTGGCAATAAAAGGTTCAGTAACTAAATAATATGACACCTTATCTTCTTCATATGTTAATGTTCCCCATTTCCCCTAGACCAACTAGGGGTCATAAAAGGAGTGAACACGTAATCTCCCAAGAGGCAGCAATGAGTAACATTGCAGCACAAGGAGAACCATTTTATAGTAATGTCATATTTAGGAAGTCAGTGAAGCTATCACATGTTTAACACAAGGCAGCAACTGACCAATCGTCAGACTCTGCAGAGGTCATGAATATTAACACCCTCGGCCTGCTCACTCACTTTCAATGCCGACACTGATGTCAGATTGTGATTGTACACACACAAACCCACACACACACACCCACACAGTACCCTGGCAGGCTTTGCCGTCGTCCATCAGTCGGTATCCAGTGTGACAGGTGCACTGGACCAGTCCTCTGACCATCTGACACTTCTGGGAGCAGCCTCCGTTATTCTGGTTACAGTTGCCCTCGCTGGAGCGTGGACCTGCACGCCGCACAGAAACATTACAGGAACATAAACACAGCATGATGATTCAGTATAAATACAACCGCACGCTGTAAAAAGTTTCTGACTCATCTGGTGTTGAGCCTTGAAGGCCCACAAGCAGCAAGGCCTGAGGACGGTGACGTTGGTAAGTCTGGTCCAGGCTAAGAAATTTCAACAAATACAGTCCGGACTGTCATTAAAATTTGTTTGACTGTTCATGATCCACACTGGGTGGTTCGAAATGATTTTGGCGACAGCCTGATCTTTCCTCTAGTGCCACCATTAGACCTAAATCTCACCTTGAAAAACATTTTCATGCCTCCCAGAAGACAAACCTTGATGTTTTTGGGGACTCCCTGACCTTTCCTTTCAAGCCTAAAATTCCAGTTATACACAACAAATATTGGCCAGTGTGTAATGAACTTTAATGAACACATTCATGAATCCTCTCCACTTTAGACACTCCATGAGCTTTCCTTTTGGAACATTCTCACATTGAAATGTCCAAATTACTCTTATAACTATTATTTAACATAACACCTATTACTTTGACAGTGTAAAAAGATTGAGGCTTTATTCCTTTGGCTAATGTCAAGTTGTCATGAGTTTCTAAAGCAGTGTCAAATTTGAAATTAAACTGAAATTAATAACCAAATGACACTCTGACAATTGTCAATGAATCTCAATTAAAAGTCATTAAGTTTAATGCTCATGTCAGTCCTCATGACTTAGACATTGTTATGGCAGTGTTGTCCTTTAAATCAAATTAAGCGTTCCTTCAGATTCTGTGCATGCTTTGAGGAAAAAAAAGACGAAACTTAAAGACATAATGTCCAGTCTTCACACTGCAGTACAAGTGCTGATACAATAGTGTATCAACTCACGGCAGTCGTGGTGCGGGTGTTCGTCAGTCCCGTCTCCGCAGTCGTTGACCTCATTACACACCTTCCTCTGACCGATACAGCGGCCATTCCCACACTGGAACTGATCAGGAGCGCATGGAGGACTCTCTGTGGGGAGATACGAGATACATCCCGTGAGACAACATAGATCCGTCAGCCTGTAAAGATCAGTGCGATGAAGTGCGCTGATGCGTTTCTCTGGGTTGGCTAGAAACATTCCTATCTGGTAAGTTTATCTTAAAACAGTTTCTCAATTTGTTACAATTGTATCGCGATATGTATATTGATGTTGCGCGATAAAATTATATGTACAGTGATCCATATCCAAAGCCCTGACTTTACCCTTTAGAGTATCATTCAGACAACAGTAAGAACTGGTCCAACATCCAGTCTGCATCAACTGTCTCCACACTCTCCTCCTCTTACTTCTGTCCCACACACAGATAGTATGATTATAGCAACAACTCTTTATCTCCCACTCTGCCCTTCACTTACCAAATTGTTGCTACTCATACCTGACACGTTACAAAAAAAAGTTTTAGCTTGAAGTACATCGCCAGCGTTTATTAAGAGAGCTTAAGTGTTTTATTTTTCATTTTCCATTAACCTCTCCTACCACACTGGGCCCACCAATGAGTCCATCATTACATGTAATGTTGATTAACAGCTTATTTGAAAGTCGCCGATATTTCAGTGTAGCCAGAGGCTCCTAACAGGCTGAACTACAGGGAAATGTACAAATGATGCAAAAGGCATTTCGATTTTATGCAAATGTGCAGCCATAAAAACGACATCATGGATTTGAATATTTCATTACATATGAATGAAGTGCTGCAACAAGCAAATACAAAAACATGTAGAAAAAAATAGTCAAGATTGTTGTGTGGAGTGGATACAAATTTCAGGGTTCAAGAGGTTCCTGCAAAGTGATCTGAAACTCCTTCACCAACATGGCAGATTATAGGTGGATAGTATACAAAACAAAGTAAAAACTCTCCATCTTCCTCTTTTCTCTGATGCTCAATATGCAGGCCAGTTTCTGTGGTTTGTCCACAGATTGGTCTTTCCACCAGCGAAGGAACTGCCAAACTGATCAGTCTATTGTTTAGCAACTGTGTTTCTCAACCAAAAAAAAAAAAGAAAAAAAGAAAAAAGTGAGTTTGTCAGTAGAGGAGGGCTGTTCTGAGCTGTTGTCATGACTACGATTGAAGCTCGTGTTATATTTAGCTTCTGAAAACAAGACAACAACCACAGTCTTACCAGTTTTCTCACAGCCCTCTTCATCACTGCGGTCGGAGCAGTCATCCTCGCCATCGCATCTCCATGACAACCGGACGCAGCGTCCAGTTCCACAGCGGAACTGGTCAGCGGTGCACATGGACGTGGCTGCAGGACACACAAACACACATTGTATTCGTTCATTCTTAGATCAGTGAGTGACTGCTTTGTTTTTCCATCACTGGCATGAAGTCAGATAACAGACTGAAACTGACATAAACAATGAAATAAATAGGGAACAAAAAAAGTAAACATACATATTTTTAGATACACAGCCGTACGCAGAGCACTTTAACGAGATTTGTTCAGTAAATTCCGATGAAAGCAGCTACTCACTGCAGTTCTTCTCGTCTGATTGGTCGTCACAGTCGAATTCGCCGTCACACCTCCAGCCGGCGTTGATGCACATCCCGCTGCTGCACATGAATTCAACTGATCTGCAGGGCTGGTGGGAAGCTACACAGATACACATACACAGAACGACATCAGAAAAAATGGCAACCACGGCAGACAACACAGGTGTAATTTAACCACCTTTATAAGGTAAAAAAATATATATTTATAACATAAATCTGTAGTACACAGTTCATCAGAGCTTTTCCCAACTTAATTTATGGGGTGGTTTTCTATAAGTGTAAAATTTTGTTGGTCCAACAAGTTGTGATGGGTGTTTTTCAGTATTTTCAGACGTGAAATATACTGAAAAATACTGAATTTCTTAGTTTGCTGTCCCCTTTGAATGCTGTCCTTAAAAAGTAATTAAAAAGTTCCAAATCAAAAATGCAAAGATACAGTGTTTTAAACCAGTGATATTTCCTGTCCCATAAACATTATTTGTTTCTGTTTATTTTGGCTGCTTTATGATCATCTCCGACTAGAGATCATAGCTGTCCCACCTTTAAATCTCCCACCACATCTCTGCATGTGATCAGATCAAAGCGAAGCTCGAACTGGCAGCGGATGAGGACGGAGGTGGACGAGAAGATTAAAGCTGAATCAGACATAAGCATCTTAAAATCCCGAGTGTGTGCGAGCGTGTATGTGTGTATTTGTTTGACATGTTTCCTCCTGACAGCACGAGTCGGCTCCCATCAAAGCTACAGTGGGCGTGAGATAAGGGAGGAACAAAATGACAAGCGAGGGAATGCAGGGGAAGAAAGGCAGGGGGAAAAAAAAAGATGTTGTAGAGCTTCAAGCATCCCCATGCAGGCTTATCAGCTGGGCGAGAGAAGAGAGAGATGATCAAAACAGCAGGTGGCTCTCCCACAGAGAGAGAGAGAGAGAGAGAGAGGGAGAGAGCGAGAGAGAGACTTATAGGCCACAAGAATCAGCGTGGGACGTGGACGAACACACTGACGCCCACACACACTCTCACACACCGACTATGCTCTTTCATCTGCTCAGCTATGAAGCCGAAAGCAGTATCAGTGTTCGCAAGCGGTAACGAGGCATGCAAGTGTGAGTGTTTTTGGCTGTGTGTGTGTGTGTATGTGTGTGTGCATTCACATAAGGGAGAGAGAGAGAGAGAGAGAGGCTTCTTCTCTAACAAAGCGCCCTTCATGTGTCTGGAGAGTCGATGCCAAGGAATGCTGTCTGAGGATGGGCTGTCTTATGCCTCTGAGGAATGCCTCTGTGTGTGTGTGTGTGTGTGTGTGTGTGTGTGAGTGTGAGTGTGAGTGTGCGTGAGCAAACTATCTGTATGTTTCGCAAAGCCACCACGTTTTCAGACTCTTTTTTTAAACGCTTCGTGAAAAAAAGGAAATGGAGTGCTCTCATTCTGAACGAATGCTGGTCAAAAATAACATAAAATAAAAACAATTAACAAAAATAAATGGGCAGTTTAAGAGCACAGGACAGCAGGAAATGAATAGTTAGGAAACATGAGGTCCAGCTGGTTTCACTACATCAGACAGGATGTAGATTGATCCATTAACCTTGTCGGTTTTTGATCCAAAAGTGAACATGCAGCGCAAAGAATACCGTCATTGCTTAGTGAAAAAGTAAGACTGGTAACTTACTGGTTACTGGTAATTTAGGGCACTGTATGTGTCTGAGTTTATTCTTAGATCTGTATTATTTAAGACTTTTAAGACCCACACAAACTATGGAGTGTGTGTATGTGTGTTCTGTAATTCCTGATTCCTAATTTGGATCTGATATGTGCTGCAGTGATCTTAAGTATTTTTAAGACGTACTGGCCTATCTCCCATCTCTTTTCCTACTTTTTTAAAGCTTTGATGCCAGCTCAACTTTCCAAAAAAAAATGTTTAACACCTCAGAAGTGAGACAGCAATTAAAGAACCTGGATGTGGGAGGAGACGAGAGAGAAACAGAGAGCAGCTCAGTCGACTAACATGACCAAACGATGTTACAAAACCTTGAAGCTGTGCCTATCGCACTGCAGATAAACACATCAAAGGGGGAAACCACTGTGTATGAGTGTGTGAGTGTGTGTTAGAGAGAGAGGGAGAAAGATGTGGTGGGCGGTTATAGACATTGAGCGAATGAAACGAACATGTGAGAAATCAGAGACGAGCGCACGAGGAGGGAGATGCTGAGAGATTTGTCAGCAGCAGGCAGCGTCTCTGGAGTGAGGAGAGCTACACGATAGTCTGTGTTAATCAGGACCATGGCTTCACTCTGTGTGTGTGTGTGTGTGTGTGTGTGTGTGTGTGTGTGTGTGTGTGTGTGTGAGAGAGAGAGAGAGAGAGAGAGAGAGAGAGGGATACAGTGACAGAAAAGATCTAACAGACAGAGCGTTTTCCAGTTCTGACAGATGCTGTGGAGCAACAGCCTGCAACAGCAGCTGTTCCTGAGCTCAACCTGACGTTGACTGACTGTTAAAACATGAAGTCGAGACTAAACATCATGATGGACACTGAAGGTATCTCTCAAAGCACCTAAAACCATGACATCAATTCTTTAGTATATGTGTATGATGTTGAATATTTATGACTAAAATGGCAAAATTAGTTATAAAAAAAGTTTCAAACTCAAAAACTCTTCTGCGTCATAAAGACTGAGTGGGTGTCATTTGACCACATTTGAAGCTGATCCAGCTTCTCCATCATGGAGATTTGCCTCTTTTCCCTGTTTCATATCACTGTAAACTGAATATCTTCGGGATTTTGGACTGTTGGCCAAACAAAACAAGCAATTTGACGATGTCACCTTAGGGTCACAGAGCTTGGGCATTTCTCAGCATTTTCTGACATATTACAGGCTAAACAATTAATCAGTAACAAATAATTAACAGGTTAATCACTGATGAAAAGAATTGTTAGTTGCATCCCTATCTGTCACATACCACATATCTTTGAAATACGTTTTACACCGACAAGATTAAAGCGTCAGTGTAGTCAGTCAGTGTGTCCACTTTGAAACTGATTCAGTTGATGCAACCGCTAAAAACTTCCTGTTAAAATGAGCTTATCAAGTACTTTTAAACTCCAGCTGAACTAGTGCACGAGTGACTCGACTGTTTTGAGACACATGTGCAGCGATGCCACCGGGGTACACGGAGGGAGAGAGTGAAGCAGAGAAGAGGAAGGATTGGAGAGAGGAAAGACGCCTGCCAGAGGGAGAGAAGAAAATTAACTCTCATCTGACGGCATAACAGAGGGACTGATGTCCCAGAGGAGCTTCATCTGCTTCTCCTGCACAGGATGCTGTTTAGTGAGAGCCAGGAGCGCTGCCATGGATCCTAAAGAGTATGTTTATCCGTGCATGTGTGTTTAAGCAGATGACAGCAGCTCACTGTGAGCGTTACACCAGCAGAACAAGCTGGATCAGTCACTCCACTGTAACAACATGCTTTGTTTTGTTTTTGAAATGCTCCATCAAGTTCGCATTTTAGATCTTCAAAGTGTGAACGCTTTGGTGAATTGACATAATTTAACAAAATCTTTACTTATGCCCAGAGTTAGTCTAAAGATGGAACTGGCATTTAGGCTTAAGTTTGACTAAGTTTAAGGTTTTGCCAAGTTAAAGTAAAAATTAGAGCTACACTGATACACTGGCCATAACAGTGGATTAGTGTCCGAGGGGAAGATTTTTCCTTCGAGGTTCGAGGTTAACGAACACCTGAAGTCAACATCGGGTCTTTATAATGTTGAAAGTGTGTCTGTGAGAGCTTACAGCAGTCCGACTCGTCCGACCAGTCTCCACAGTCGTCGTCTCCGTCACAGTGGTAGATGTCCAGGATACAGCGGCCGTACGCACACTGGAACTCCTCCACACTGCAGGTGGCTGTCATCACATCCAAGGCTGCGCAGACACACAGAGACACAGACTTGTTAAACAGATGCTGATGCTGGAAAAGATGGTGCAGCAGTTGGCTGTCTGAGGCTCTTTGAAGCTTCGACTTCTCTGCTGAGTCTGTCAGAAACTGTACATGAAATGAAGTAGAAGCTCAGCTCTCTATTAAGACAGTGAATATGTTTACATGCTCTGCAGTAAACTGGTTACAGTGAGATATTAGTTTACAAGCAGGTGGTCAGTAAGCGATTTTCTCTCGTTCTTGCGGCCATAGTTTTGAACCATGATGCTGCAGCCTGAAGAGTTCTCTAAATTTTGGATTTACGTCACATAACGAGAACAGACTCTCTTGTTTGTGCTGTTTGAATTTTACAAGTAACATATTGTTCAGATGTGGAAACTTATTTATTTAAAATAATTTATTTCAGTTTTTGAATTTTAGTCTTAGTGACTTTGGGTTATTTTTGAATACGACGACAGACTGCTGCTGCTACGAGTAACGGCTTTTCTTTTCATCCTGCCACCCTGCTGCCACAGAGATAAGTTCCCTGTTTGAAGTCTTTATGATACGCTTGCGCTCTTATAAAACCCCTGTTAGACACCCAGTAAAAAAAATAAAAAATCAGCAGTGTTATCCGGGATTCTCTTACCTAGATTTGAGAAATTGGGTCTCTCATTTACATGACTTTTACAAGGCAACAACCACCGCTAAAGAGCATGTAAACACACTGATTGGTGGGCTGACGGGCTTCTCGTGAGCAACGGCTTTTGGCGGATTTATTTTAGCTGCAGCCAATAAATTATCTGAATTAACCCAATGATAAAATTACACTCTTAGGTTGATGCAGCTGAAAAGTGATCTCTAGAGAACAGCACACTTTTTTTGGTAATCAGAACTATATAGAATGTTTTTGTTTTGTTTTTTTTGTTTGTTTTTTTGTTATTCCAAAGGAAGTGTGTTGTTGTCTCTCTATGTTGTCAGAAGACTGGACTGGTGGAAATGTTACTCGTTAACCGTAATTTGTGGGGAAAGACATTGTGTCCCTTGATCAAACCATTATTTTAGGCTCATGCAGTCTTATGATAGCATACATATTTAGATATTTGAAAACCTGTACTGTATGATCAGCCATCCTCACTTAAACTACAGGCGACCACAAAGAGGTGAAAATCTGTCACTTAACTTGGCTGCTACGAGGACGAACTTCACCATGTCTTTGAATGAAACTTCCCTGGTTTAGGAAAGCTCAGCTTTAGGTGCCCACGCTAAAAACGTGAGGTGCTTTCAAATGTAGCCAGGAGGGCTTTTTAGAAATCTATATGTTTTACGTGGTATAAAAACACAGGCTCCGTAGGTGGAGGCCCAAAACGGAGAGAAAAAGATGCGTTTTCCCAACACAAGCTACCATCTACAGCATGTGGTTGAACTTTAGCCCTGTTTTGTACAGTGTCTTTCTTAAACACACAAGCTCAAAGTAACTTACGGCAGTTTTCTTCATCTGATCCGTCCTTACAGTCCGTGTCTCCGTCACAGTACCAGTGCTCAGCGATACAACTGCCATCTGTGCAGCGGAACTCCTTGTCCGAACATTTACGCATGTCTGGTATGAAAAAAACCCCCAAAAAACTCACAAGTCATATTTATAAGACAGTGTGAATAAATATGTGCTTGCACGCTGGCGTTCATGTGTGTGTATGTGTATGTACCCACCACACTGTTCATCACTGTTGTCCCCGCAATCGTTGTCGCCGTCGCAGTGCCAGAGGCTGCGAATACAGTAGCCATTTTGGCAGTGAAACTCATCTTCCTCGCACTCCCTGGGAGCTGCAGAGAGAAAAAGAAAGAGAGCGAGCTGCTTGAGAGGACAAATAATGAGGATACAACAAAAGCAAAGAGCAGATACTGTACAAGAATTAGATAAGAGGCAGCCATCCCTGAGCCCTGCTGACATTATATCTACAGTGGCACTGACACCCGGGAAACTGTGACCTTTTATGTTAGGCTGAGAGCAAAGAGCTGAGGAGAAGAAACAGAGATTTTTTCTCTCCGTAAACAGGCTGAACTCTCCCAAGGCTGCAGGTCTAGAGCTCAAAGACTCACAGACTGAATATCCTGTGGTTCGATCTCGGCACAAAAGACGTCTGATCGACAGCTACTGCACACAGTGAGGAGGAAGGCTGAATAAAGTCATACTGAGTGTGTGTGTGTGTGTGTGTGTGTGTGTGTGTGTGTGTGTGTGTGGCTGTCTTCACGGTCACTGATCAGAGTGAAAACATTTGCCATAATAATACCTTTATTTATGCAGCACTTTTCCAAGATGTGCAACAAATGCTTCACAAAAACACATGAAACCAAACCACCTTAACGGGTGGCTGTAAAAAAAAATGTGGCGATTCATCCCTCAGGGAGAACAAAGGCTGTGGTCAGCTTGAACATATGTTGGTTAAAATGGATGGCAATAGTGACAAGCTTTCATGGTGGAGGAAATAATTAAAAACATGCACAGAAATACCTCAAACCCCAACTTAAGCATAACCCTCATCTCCATTGTCCATTTGTCTGCTCAGAACGTTCCAAACATGTGTAGTGTGACCAAAATAGGGCAAAATACACTGCATCCATTTCAGTCCTCGACCTC
Organism: Oplegnathus fasciatus; assembly: GCA_003416845.1. Taxonomy (NCBI): domain Eukaryota; kingdom Metazoa; phylum Chordata; class Actinopteri; order Centrarchiformes; family Oplegnathidae; genus Oplegnathus; species Oplegnathus fasciatus. The sequence continues at coordinate 88,694 of NTHP01000993.1, read as the reverse complement.
ACAAGAAAGCTATTTTCCTATTTGTCAGAAGAAGCTTATAGTTCAACTGTAAAGGTGTCAGAATGCTTCAACCAAAGTGCTTGTCGGATGCTCGAACAGTATCATCATCATCTTTTGTGTTCCTCTTTTTTTCTACACTTAATTATCAATATTGGTCTTGAAATCCAGTATTGAATGGGTTACAAATCCTCTATAAACAAAATGCCATACTCATGGCAGACAGTTCTCTTGACCCATGCAGGAACAGGAGGCGGGTGCTCTAACAAGCTCGACAGGGGTGTGCACATAAGTTTTGCATTCAGCTGTAATTTCTCCACGATATGACTGTCCAGAACATATTAGAAATGTGAATGTTCTTTCTCTTCTCTATCTAAATGTTGTCTGTTTTTATTTGACTTGGATGTCCCAGCATTAGTTGATTCTGGGGCACTATGACGACGACTATGACTGTGAACATTAAAGCCTGATGCAAGAAACACGCGCAGGAGGAACACCTTTCTCCTTTGCATGTTTTAGTCCACCATATTTCAACACTGTAGAGTAACTGTGCATTTAAGTGTATACTGTGCAGTGTAGACAGATCCAAACTTTCCTGCTCAAAAGTCTTTTTCAGTGATCGATAAGCTGAATAAAAAAGCAGATTTCTAAATGAATCCCCAGCTCCTTTAAATCCTAAACCAGTTTGAATACAGGACTGGTTATATCTACCAAACCTGAGCTCCAACAGCTTGTTTTATGTCTTAATTAAATATACTGTGCGTTAGGAAATGTTGTTTCACTAGACAGTTAACCTTGAAACAGGAGATAAAAGACCCATTTGTCATTCATACCAACAACCCTGACGCTGCAGTTAGACAAGACGTCCCTCCCTCCAGTGAACTTTCAGCACTGTGACATTGACAGTGTTTCACTCTCAGACCCTTTCATTTATCCAAACAACCCCTCCACCTTGTGTCTTTAATCACACTTCCATTGATAAAAGACTGAATGGATTTTCAAAACACCGCCTTCTACTGTTACCACCGCAATCGATGGCTGTGCCCAGCCATGCTCGCCTGGGGCCGAGTAAACAGGTTCGTCAAGGAGAACCAATGATGGATGGCCCCTGGCAGGAGGTAATCTATAATTTATCACTGCCGTGTGCGAGTGTTAGACAGCTGAGACAAACAGAGAGAGATAAGGAGAGACAGAAACAGAAGGGTGCCCACAGAATAGAGGGACAGACAAAGAAGAAGATGAAGGCTTTCTTTTTTTCAGTGAGATTTTTCATCTTTTCTCAGGTGTGTTGCAGCATCACAGCACGAGTCAAGGCTGCTGGAGACACACTCCTCTTCTGCGATGAGTGACATGACATGAGGCCCCAGAGCCTGTCTGTTTATATGTTTGTGTGTGTATTGCAGACCTCTGTGGATAGTGGAAACAATATTGTAGTTACTTTATACCAAAAAATAGAGTGTTGACAGTGTAGGTCTGCGAATCATCACCAGAAGAGAGATGTTGCTGTTGAAATTTGTGTTATTTTTCAGTACTTTTAGAAGCTCAAACACTATCCCTTCAGCTCCATCGTGTTGGAGCGAAGACAGAAATATCAAAGGTGGCTATCTCAAGACCACCGTACAGAGAGTCTACTGAAACTTCCCACATGGCTGTTTTTTCTGTGTATACGAGTGTAGTGACCCTTTAAGCTAACATCCACAATTTTGTCGTTGTTCCCTCCGGACTACAGCCCGACCAATACTGGTTTTTGAGGTTTATACCAATATCGATAAGCGTTTAAAAAAAATCCAACATATATATATATATATTTATATTATATATAATACATAATATAATATAATACATAATATAATATATATATATATAGATATATAGATAGATAGATAGATAGATAGATAGATAGATAGATAGATAGATAGATGTAAATATCATCCAATATACGAGCCTGGCGATTTATCGGCTCTACCTTCGACTGCTAAACCATAGCTGACTTCACCCACACCGACCCCCGAATGCCCCCCCACACACACACACAAACACACACACACACACAAAAAAAAGAAAAAGATTTAAAACCACAAAAGCCCAACAGCGACTCCAAATGAAAATTTAATTCTACCTCTACTATTGACAAATACATTCATTTAATCTATTATTCAACTTGTAAAAAAAATCATTGATTCTCCCCCTCTCTTTGTCTCTCCCATGCTCTCTCTCCCCTCCCATCAGTGAGGTAAACAGAGGGAGGTCAGAGGTCAACAAGCCCTCAAGATGCTCATCATTCACACAGCAGCCAAACGTCAAAGGGCAAAGGGCGTTGGGAGTCATTACCACGCTCCCTGCATGTGTGTGTGCGTGTAAGGTGAAATGGTGTCGTGTTTTATTCGGTGAAATGTCTTTTAAACTTCAAAATTCTGGATATCTCACGTTGAAACACACACAGAGACACACCTCAGTCTCCGTGTTTGTCTGAAATCTTGACAACTGCTTCAGTTCCAGCCGAGCGTGGAGGATTGTCTCCCTGTCTCTAAATAATGAAATAAAACCACTGCATCGCGGGGAGAAACAAAATATATCGGGAGGCGAAAGCCAGACCAGGGTGAAAAAATGAAGAGAAAGAAAGAAGCATGAAATAATAAGTAGTTTGGGGAACAGGGGAAGGAGGGAAATTTACTGGGCATGAAGATGAAAAATTCATAGCCGGCTCGCAGCAGACAGACCCCCCATCAAGAAGTGATTCAGTGTCTGGCTGCTGATACAGTATGTGGGTCAGCAGAAGAGGAAGAGAAATCACTGGATGACAGACAGATAAGAAAAATCATTGAGAAGAGAAAGAACTAACCTGTACCTGCTGTACACACACACAGCGTGAGGTATAATACAAGAGGTATGGAAAACAATCACTGTCAAGATTGGGGTGTGTTTGCCGTTAGAGATTTTATCTAAGTGCTGTTAAAGCATGAAGCTGCCTCTGGCATCTCGTAGGGTGATGTAGGGAAATTGCCCTCTCGCCTTTAATACAGATGACACTATTAATACCAAACAATCTACATAATTTAAAGTAGTATCCTCTTGTAATTTTCAGCCACACTAGCACTGTGGCTTAACGGATGGATCAGTCAGTCCAACACTTTGGTCGAGAGTAAAATATTTCGACAAATACTCAATGGATTGCAATAAAGCTAAAGAATTTTCGTCTTGTGCTCCCCAACAGGTCAAAATGTACTCGTCTAACAATTCAAGTTCATGACTGCGCGTCTCAAAAATGAACGACCAAATTCCTCTCAGCATGCTAATTGCCTGCATGTTAACACAGGAACATTAAAATCAGCATGCTACCTCTAGCATTATGATGTCTTCAGATAGGACTCAAGGCAAATTTTAAATGGGGGCGCAGCTGCATACCAAGACAATGGAAAGACAGACGTACTGAGGTAAATGCACATCAAGCCGAAATGAAAAATTAATGCTAAATCTGGAGCTCAGTGAACTGGCATTACGTCATAAATGCGCAGGGATGAAATTAAAGGAGAGAGACTGGATGAAAATGACAGAAAGAACTGGTGTACTAGGTGAGTTCTTGAAATCAGTCAGAGGCTGAGCTGCCACACAAACACACAAAGGCATGCAGCTGACCACACACATGGTCACTGCTAGTGAATCTGTACATTGACTGTATGGGGCGAATAAACACTGACTGCACAAATGGTAAATAACATGAGGTGAAGATTTGCTCACTTTCTGTCTGAACACATCTTTAGAATCAACCACGGTTACATGCTGCTGCTGCTGCTGCTGCTAACATGATAACATGCCAACATAAGCTTAAGCTTTCATGCTCCCACACCTGAGTTTTTGCATCTATGAGCCCAGACGCTGCAGCCCATCTGATTCAGGAGTCTCCTGAGCTCACCAAACAACAACAACACCGGTGTCCACCAGCAGGTTCTTGGGTTACGGACAGACAACAGTGATCTTATGACCGCAGCTTTGAGCAGCCCCCTCCACAATAAAGATTTAGTGATCCACTCAGATTCCATGTCACCCCCAGCATGCAAGACAAATTGTTCCAGAAATTAAAGTAATGACCTCAGGGACAAGATCCTCGGCCAGACAGTCCCAGCTCACTCTCACTAAACCTTTGGGTTTATCAGGTGTGTCTGGTAGCTTCTACCGCCGCATGATCCAACTCACCATCAGCTGATAGAAGTCCAATAACAAAAGAGTCCTTGTGCGTTAAGTTTTTGGTATTGTTGCCTTTTAAGTAAGATCTAATGTTCAAGTATGTGTTTGAACAGCAACGAGGATTCTGCTGGGAAAACTAATCCCCCCTCACAGAGAGACACATCAAAGAGCCTTTTCCATCAAATCTAACTGTATCGCCATTTGCAACAGTGGAAGGTGTAGAGGGAAAAAAAAAGACCCTGTATTGGTCTTTAGATAAAAGTTGGTCACCAGAAGGACACAGCCGGACTCTCTCTGCCACGTGTCGTCTCCATCAGGAACACGTCACTCCCTGTAACTATTCCTGTCCCCTCACAGTGTTAAGTGTGATTAAACTCAATCACCAAACTGACACTAACAGTGCGATGGAACGACCGGCGTGCAGTGTACATCCACAGGGATCAGACTGCACATACAGAGCCTTCTGAGTCATTATGGGTAAATACAGAGACTAAAAGTGGACGATGTGTTCACAGAATCTGACCACTAACTCCACCCTGAATAATGGAACAACACACACACACACTTTTGCACTCCTACACTTGTGAGGACCCTCTAATTGACATGATGCATTCCAAAGCCTCACAACCCCAATCCTAAATTTAACCTAAACCTTACTCTAGCCTTAACGGGATACTCCGGTGATTTATCATTGCACATGAAGTTGGAGGAATCAAAGAACAAGTAAGAACAAGACCACACATCAGATGCCAACTTGCAGTACTTGTCAGTTTTTGATTTGCCTGGTAAATATCCCTGTTTTTCATACTCGACACATACAGCTTGTCACATGTCAACTTTCATGTCAGCCTCCGAGTTGTAATTAAAAGTTAGAGATACTGTAAATTTCTGACAGCTTCCACTTTCTAAAAAGAACTAAAGAAGTGTCCAAGAAAGGTTGACAAAATGGCTGCAAAGCTCTTATTGCTCCAGAGACTAATTCCAATCAATTCAGCTAATTTAAAAAGTGTTTTTATGCATCTGGTTTGACTTGATGACGAGTCACTCCAAATGTGTAACACAGCAAAAGTAGCTAATTTAGACCGTTTATATGATGTGACTACAAGGCTAACAGTGGGGGTAAGCAGGGATTCAGACCAAAAAGCGCCCTGTATTATAACAGTGCAAGGTGCTGTGTCGGTGGGGGCGTGTTGTTTAGGTACAGATGAGAAAACAAAATATGGAATACAGGAAGTTCAGTTTGAGAGAAAAATGCTGTGCAACAGTTTGTAATACTCAGAGAATTTTACAACTCAGCAACAAAATTATCACAGCAGCAATTATTTTATCTTTCGTCAAAACGTTTTTTTCTTTCTCACACAGGGCTCGTCGGTCCGAACGCCGCCTAACCATCTTGAAATAATGCATGAACACTCTGAAGTCAGAACGACAGGAGGTTTTCCTGATCTTCCCATTCTTCTTTAGACAGCCCTTAGAATTAGAGAGGAACAGACAACATGCCCCCCCCCCGTCCAAAAATGTCCTCACTATTAAACTTAAAATGGTCCTCACAAAGAGAGAAATAAAGGAGCACACACAAACACACATACACCTACCCACAAGGCAGCAGTGCATAAATGCATAAATACGCCTGCAGAAATAGAAACTCCGTACTTCACCCACTGCAGGCCGCATTCTGCCTGGCAAGCAGCTGAGGGGTATTTTGGGTTGGACACATATGCGCACGCACACACATGCACACACACGCACACACATGCGCGCACACACACACACATGCGCGCACACACACACACACACACACACACACACACAC
>NTHP01000993.1:66410-78651 GCA_003416845.1 Oplegnathus fasciatus | reverse complement strand
ACACACACACACACACACACACACACACACACACACACACACACACACTTGCAGAAGTTTACCTCATTAATTCACTGACTGCTGAAATGACTGGTTCATTGATCATTTAAATTGACCAAACAATTGCCAATTTTGCTAACTGGTACTTTAGCTTGATAACTTACTCAAACATTTGTTTTAGTAAATGTCATGTCGGGTACTGAGATGTCGTTCAAAACAAACTGAGCAATTTGAAGACATTTTTTTTCAATTTTGTCATTATTTTAGACATTTTACAAGCTAAAGAATTTACTGAAAACTAACTGATAGAATATTCAGTTCAATTCAAACTAATTGCTGTATTGAACATAACACATTTCACTCTCACTCTTCAGTGAGCGGTGAATTACTTTTGAGTATGTGTCCATTTTCAAAGGGTTGATTCACTCAAATTATGAAAATAAAAAAACACTGTCTTTTACCTTCTTTTACTCTTTATTTTACCTCTACTGGTAGGCTATATAGCCATAGAGATACTGTTTGTTTAAGCTGCTTCAGGACTGTCACACAGGTGGGATTTTTGTAGGTGTGTAGCCGTCTCCTAATGTCAAACATGGAGCAAAAAGAATGAAAAACGGACACAGATCTCCAGATCGCCACAAATGTAACCGGGAGAGACGGCAGTTATCTGGAGGTGAACCAAACTGTTTTGGACTACAAGAGAAAACCTTTATTAAAGCTGCCCGGATGAAATATTCTCGTTAGACGTGCAGACTCCTCTGTCCTGCTGTGAGATTTCAGCCTCAACCCCAATATACAGTAATGGGTTGATGGAATATCTGTGGGGAGTCTGGTTTATCCAGTTACACGGACGTTGTTTCTGGAAAGAGATGTTGCTGTTGAGTCTCTTTTTAATGCAACTTTCAAAGCTGTGAGCGCCACAAATTTAAGTCCATTCACATTCATCATAATGGGGTTCTCAGAAAAAGATATTAAAAACCTTGGCAAATACATCCAAAACTATCTGCACGGCTAGATATCCCTAGAAGTGAGAAAATATGTATTTTGTCATTTGGGTGAAGAAGCCCAATAAGCCTCGTTATATTTGGTTTTAATGACAAACAGCTGGAGCCGTATTCACAAACATTTTGAGAATACTCTCAGAGAGCTCCTAACTTAGCCTAAAAATGTCTAGCAAGGAGTCCGAGCTTAGGAGTGATTTAGGAAAATTCTCAGAGCAACTCTGAGCAAGGGAGGGACAGAAACTTTTACCTTAGTGAGGAGGTGTTGCTAGGTATGACGTATTCTTTTAAAAAGGAGTGATTGGTTAATCAAAAAATACTAATAAATAAATAAATAAAAATGCACTCTTCGTGATAATAGGCATAGATTGGACAGTGAAATTGATAGGCCTAATCATAGAATTTAGTATCTATTAAGACATGTAATTATGAATACTATTTTATGTAATGAACATCTCTGTTGAATAAGTTGTAAGCCATACTTTAAAAGTACAGAATGTCCATCCAGCGGAAATGAAATGAACTGTGTCATAATATGAGATTGTGAAAGCGCTGTGTTTGTCTGATCACTCTGCTAATGGAAGGCTGTGACAGACCCAAGTCATCACTGCTGCGCTGTTGCATTTTTCCAGTAGCCAAATATCAAGTAGTTATAGTGTTGTTGCGTTGGGTGGGAGATGTGAGCGCATCTCTAATGAGATCGACCACAAACATTATCACCGCACAATCTAATCTGCAGCGTTTCATTAACTCACTGTCAGTCAGTGTTTGGAGAATATTTCTCCTCTCCTCTTTGTCTTTCTGCCATTTTCTCCTGTGCTTAAGCAACTCTTATGCCGTAAAAGTCCTCCTCCCTACTCCTACTCCTCTTTTTCACCTTAGGAGCTCTCTTAAAGGCTAAGATGCTTTGTGAGTAACTTATCCTTACCAGGATCTAGTCTTAACCGTGATTAATTCTTGGAAAATGTCATAACTCTAAGAATTTTCTGGGAATTGCGTCACTAGGAGCAACTTTTTGAGCTACAAAGCTTTATGAATACGGCCCCTGGACTTTTTGACAGGAACATATTGGTTTAAATGGATTTCACAGAGATTTTTTGTCCCCACATACACAAAAGTTGATGTGTTTTCTGCTCTAACAAGCCGCACTACCGTTCTCAGTAAACAAGGTCTTCTTGCATCAAGAACTCAGAGAAAAGAAGAGGAAATGGGGGGAAACAAAAATGAGCTGTTGATTAGGCACCAGAATCCCTTTAACTAAGTAAAAAAACGAGTTAGCTTGTTCAATTACAGATTCCTATCCAATTTTGTAGTGTGAACTTTTTTGTGTGTGTTTGTTTTAAATACCTGTTTCAAAATAAACATTGCTATATGTCCATTTTCCTTTTTTATTCCTTTTTAATAACACTACGGCAGTGCCCGTTCAAAACACGCCCGTTCGGAACATGCTGATTGCTTGGCCTTCAATATTGCTGCTTGCAGCTTTCTCGAGAACCGCTCACCCAAACAACGTCACACTCGACACTGCGCTACCTTGGGTCCTGAGCAATATGCCCGCCAAGTGTGATATAGATCGGATGAACGGTTGTCAAGATAATTGAAGGACAGACAGACAGACAGACAGAAACTCCTTCCATTTTAGTTGGAAGTGAAAGTAATGAGCCCTGTCGATTTTGCATGCTTGTTGACTGCATCTAGAAGTAAGAACGTGCATGTCTGACTTGCATATGCGTGTGTGTGTGTGTGTGTGTGGGTTCCATGTCTTTAGAAAGATGTATGTGTGCGTCTTTAAGTGGCCTTGAGCAGCAGAGTTAATGGCCTCCCTTTTACTGTGGAGCAGCTGAATCAAGTGGCTCTAATGGGACCAATATATCTGCCTAAACACTGCTTATCACACCAGCTCAACGGATTGGAGGATGGACAGATGAGAGAGAGAGAAAGAGGGGACACTGTCTGACTGAAAAACAGATGTGGACTCCAGAGAGCGATAGAGGAGTCTAACGAGAATATTTCATCCGAGGAGCTTTAATAAAGGTTTTCTCTTTCAGTCCAAAACAGGCCGGTCCACCTCCAGATTACTTTCGTCTCCACTGGAGACATTTATTCACAGTGGTGATCTGGAGATCTGCGTCTATTTTTCAATTCAATTTCCAGTTCAACAAGTTTGGAAACTTGCCCACAAGTATACAATACAAATTCTTAATTTGACTTAATTAAAAAATGTCTCCGTGTTAAAATGGAAGTAAAGGCAGAGTGAGCCAAAGCTGAGCTAACAGGCAGAATAATCCCCTAACTGTCTCTCATTCCTTCCCTTATTATTGTACCTCTGACACTCTGTACCCAAATTATTCATGTTCTTGCATGTAAAGAGATTCTCCTCCGAAGCTCCAAACATTTAGCTCCCTTCGTTCTCTGTTTTCCACTTTTCTCTCTTCACTTCTCTCCTTTTCACTTTGGTTTAGAAACCAAAGCAGACAACAAATTTGTAATAGAAGATCTTGGTACATGGTAACATGATAAAATGACTTTGTGCAGCATATTTAACAGTTTGTAAGGCCTTGAAATGTACTCTTTTTCAGAATTTATAAGTAGCTATCTCCCTTGTACTGCCCTAACACTATTCTCCAACTCAAACTAATCCTCTCTGTCCGTCTGAGTCTCTCCTCCTCTGCTCGCTCTTTATTTTCCTCTCATAGCCAGTCCCGACAGAGGCGGCTTATCTGATTCTAGGCAGCCCTGGTCGGTAGCCAGCGCATATTTCAGTCCGTCAGAGCGGTGTGGCGCTGCCAGCAGAGTTTTTCTTGGCAATGTGGCCGGCGGCGGCCTGTATGATGGGCTCTCTGCATCCTCCTCCACCTCTACAGTAAACAGACCTCCTGCATCGCCGCGGCCGCAACGCCACTCTGCATTCATAGACCTGTCGAAAACTCACTGCAGAATTACGTTAACTAGCATTCTGAGGCTGACATGACTCTTTATCACCTCATTACAAAGTGTTTATCATCATCTGGTCACAGGTTTTGAGTTTATTGTTTATCCATCTTTTTATTTACTGCTTTATCACTGCCTGTAAAAACCATTATATTTGATTATTAATACACATGCATTAATGTGTAAGTAGTATTTTAATGTTGCTGTTGGTCAAAGTTAAGAGCTAATGTGACTTACCATACTGTAGGGTAGCTTTATCTACTTGTGAGTAAAATCTTGAACTTCCAACTACAGCTGTCAAATAAATATAAAGAAGTAAAAAGTATGATATTTCCCTCTGAAATGTAGAGGGGTTCAAGTATAAAGTTACATAAAAAACAAAGTCTCGAGTAAAGTACAAATACATCAAAAGTGTATTCAAGTACAGTACTTGTACTGAATTAGCGGCCGACATGCATCAGTGTTTGTAAGGTTTGCGGTGACACCATCGTCACAAGACATTTTACTGTCCATAAAGGCAGATTAATGCAGAAACATTTGCTTGTTGCCATGACAAATCTCTGCTGAGTGCTTGACACCAGTGAGTCGAGTGCTGTCATCAAGACAACCCACACGTTTTCTTCTTAAGAGGCTGAATGACAGGAAATACTCGGTCTAATGATGACATTATAAGGCTATTATGATTATGTGTCACTGGCTGAATGAACTTATAATTTCTCTAATGTTACCGTGCCTGTCCTTTGGACACCCACCTGCAGCAGGTAATTAATCTCTTTACATAGATTATATTTGGTTTACCTGACCGTTTACTGGTCAAGGCTAATTAGTTTTGCAGGAAAAAAAAACAGGATAAGAGGATAATAGTCAAAAAGAGGGCTTACAAAGACCAACAACAAAAGGAAACTGTTTCAAAAGAGGTAAAGACATGGCCTTCAGTCAGAATGTTGAAAAAACTGGAGAAAATACATGTAATGTAAACTCACAAAACACAAATGAACTCTCACATAATTATTAATATTATGTTCTTTTCACAATCAAGAATAGACATCTAAACTCCCCTTAGCATCCCCTATAGGCTGCAATGTCTTTCCAGTCAGGGGGCTACCAGAAAAAAGTTACAAGGGTCATGGGACCATGAAAACCAAGATCTCTTTCCCCTGTCCCCCTGAGATTTCTTTCTTTCTTTCTTTCTTTCTTTCTTTGTCCTGTGTACAAGTAGAAATTGTGGCATTATTTTGTTGCTAGATTAAAGATCAGAATCACAAAAATCTGCATTCTCAGGGGATTATGGATAATCATATCAAATCATTCAATAATCTGTTCAGCAGTTGTCAAGATATCTTCAAAGCGAGCAAAGCAGCCACCAGCAGGACAAAACAAACTCACTCTGTGTGTCAGTGCAGCTTTGATTTTAGATAATGGGACAGTCTGAGAAGAGCTCAGCCAGGTAATAAACATGCACACACACACGTGCACCCTGGCACATAAAACTGATTCAACTAAAGCAAACACAGCTGCAGTTGTCTGTCTGGTTATGTGACATTAGATGAATGCATTTGTCTACTTCAGACATCAGCAGTGTCAGCACTTCACCTGCGTTCTAATTGTGAGTGATTTGATCAACAAGTCACCAAACGTCCCAGAGGTTCACTCATTCAATACAAAGCTGAAAAACCAGGTAAACTATGTGTCAACACCTAACAGGCAAGTTGCTGAATAACATCAACACAAAATCAAACTTAGACCTTGTCGCTCCTCCAAGTTAATGTGTTCTTTCATCAACAGTTCCACCTGGCAAGAGGTAAACTGTTTGCGCCGTTGTAAAATGTGCTGTAATGTCTAGGGCTGCAACTAACATATCTATCAATCATTATTTTCAATTAGTTCATTAATTATTTAGCCTATAAAATGTCAAACACAATGACAAGCGCTTACCACAAGTTCTCAGAGCCTGAGGTGATGTCTGCAAATTGTTTATTTTGTCTGGCAGTCAAAACATCCAAAGGAATGATTGTAGTTACATAATTATAAATTACAGTGATGAAGAAATGAAGAAAAGCAAAGCAAAAGTGCTTGACACACTCATCCCCACAGCAGTTAGTGGGTGATTGATTCTTAGAAAGAAAATACATCATCTCTGGCTGCCACTTTCTTCACGTAAATCACACAGCTTTCTCCAGTTTTGCTGCCTCTCCCTTGCTGTTTGGCACAAACCCAAAATGCAGCCAAACTGCAGCAGCTGTGTTTTTTTTAGCAGCCCATCTTTTTTACCCCTGTGATCTGTGGAGGAGCAATCACATGATGGTAATGAAAATGATTACAGTTGCTAAATTCACATATCCTGGTACACCTCATTCCTGTTCAATGTTTAAGGTCCTTATTGATTTTTAAATGAACAAATCAGACCGACATTGATTTTGTGACCATGCACAACTGAAACCATCGCTCGGACGAATGGAAGCCTGAAGTTGCCACTGGGTCAGATTTGGAGGTTAAGACAGCAGGTTTAGGTTGTGTTCAGACAAACATTAGCACTGTATCAAAAAGGCAGCCTCCTCTTTCATTTCAATGAAATCACTGCGTGGGTGCAAAGGGGGTCCCAAATGCAGAGTCTCCAGCTAAACAACATTGCCCAGGCAATGCGCTGTTTTACCAGATGACACACATTCCAGAAAGAAAGGCTTGTATCGTAAACGTAGCTCAAATTCTACTGTTTACCTTGCAACAGCGAAAACAGAGAAGCGAATGACTGCCGTCTTAATAAAGTCAGCAAAGTCCTGCTACAAAGGAGTATAAACCGCTGTGCAGTGTGTCTCCATGACACAGTTTGTTCACCACAGAGCACTGACAAGTTTATTTTCCAACTGTAAATGTCCCATTCATATAGTGGTCACAAATACAACTTTAAGGGATTAAGATTTCTTTACAAGACAAAAGAATTATTAAGAGGGCATTGCTTCTCCAAAGCTGTCAGAGTTTATGCTGACTGCAGACGATGGTGGGAGTTTTAAAAAAAAAATCACTTCCAACATGTAAGACGCCAACCGATCTTCTCCACCTTGGTCGTTTTTACAGTATTTTAGAGGTAAGACTAAGAATTATTTTCATTATCGATAAAACTGTGGAGTCCACAGAACGTAAAAATTATTCATTTGACAATATTTCTTAAATAATATATGTAATACATAATAACAATGTTTAAAAATGCTCCACATAGCACTTTTAAGCCTTAATCTACAACCTCTGTTGTGTTTAATTACAGACAGAACATATTTAAAACCTACTCAAATAAGATTCACAAAGAAAGTAAAGTCGGGCCCCAGATCAACAAGCTCTTTGTCTCTCTTCTTATTTCTGTCCCTTTCTCTGCCCTCAATCAGCCTGTAATCATGTCCTCTTCTGTGTGAACAAGTGTGCTCGCCTCATTTACTGAGCAGGGAGTAAATATTTAGGAAGGAGGCGGAGGAGAGGACAGAGCGAGCATTGGCGGTGTGTCCAAACAACTACGGTCATATCCTGACACAGAAAGGGAGAACGAAAAAACAACAAGGCAAGAGGAAAGAGACAGACAAACTAAGTAAAGAAACAAACTCAACCACATGGTGAGAAATAAATGAGAAAGTCTTGGGTAAAACGAAAAGTGAGTTGGGTTTGTAGGTTTCCTGTGGTCAGAGGGCAGAGAGAAGAAGGATGCAAGGACAGAGGGAGGTATAGAGGGAGGCAAAGATGAAGGAATGGAGAGAGAAACTGACACATAGAGAAGGAGGGAATGGGGTCCTAATCTTCTCCGCTCCTGCTTTCGGAACAGCTGAGCTCCCGCAGTCACAGCTGCTCTCTGATTGGCTAAAACTGTAGAGAGCGGTGGATTAAAGGACGCAGGGGGTATTTCTTATTTTTTGGTGGTTTATGTGTGTGTGTGAGTTTGTATCAATGCCCTTGTGGGAACCAGTTTGAGTTTTAGATATTTGGAGCAAGGACACCGCAGTCATCCCTCACTTGTTTTGTTCAGGGGACTAGTTTCAAGTTTGATCTTGGGTTAAGGGTCAAGATTAGACTTTTAAGCCAGAAACATTTCTGAAGCCTTTCAAAAGCCAAAGTTACTCGTAAAAGACTTTGCAACAGACACAGACTCAAAGGCTGGCATCTGGAGATTAGAGCTGCCTTCATTTAGAGTTACTTTGCTGAGAAGCTCAAATCAAACAAGATTAGATTTGTCCAGATTCCTGTCAGAAAAATCTAATGTGTCTAATAATCATGAGAGACAGGACGTGCCCCACTATTTCAGGCCAGTTAACTATCTTGAAATCTGTCGTTATGACATAAACAAGCTTGTAATTGACCGTAATTCTGTGCATTAGGTACTAAGCTTTAGACTTAAGATTGAGCTTAAGCTGAGCTTAGTTTCAGGGCATGAAAACAGGACAACTGCAGGTCTGAGAAAAGAAAAATGAAGATGTGGTAATTGGTAATTTCCAAATGGGAAGCCAGAGATGGTGAACGATTCCGTGTTTCTTGCGTTTCAACATCATGTTAAGGAACAACAAATTAGTACACGACAAAATATATATAGTTTGGTAACTGCCACAGGCTTCGAAATCTTTTAAAACATCAACATAGGTGACAATTCATGAGCTCTCAGATTATTACGAAATCGTGAATACGAAGTGAATCGTTCAAATGGATTCTTCTCATAAATATGGTAAATATAACGCCACCAGGAGGCCCCGTTACACCTGACAGATATCCTAAAATGCATCCAATGGAGGATCCTCACAAGTGTGCGTGTGTGTGCGTGTGTGTGTGTCTGTGTGTATATACCAGTGTGTGTATTTGAGTTTATAGTACACACCCATTTCCCAAACCTCACAGACTTGTGTGAGCTGACAGCAAAGGAAGCCAAACCTCATGCAGCGCTTTCAATCACGCACAACAGAGATTTTCTTCTTCCATTTCATCTCATATCCACCCAAGGAACACACACACACACACACACACACACACAGTCCTTCACTCTCTTCTGCAGTCCTGTCTCCTCACTCTGGCCCAAAGCATTTACTCTTTCACAACCTCAGCTGCTTTCAACTCAGCAGGACTCCAACAGTGTGCCCATGCATCTGTGTGTGTGTGTGTGCTCACGTCCTGCTTACTTCAATGTAAGTGAAATGCAGAGGGAAAAACCTGAAGGATGATCTAAAACAGCAAGGGAAGAGGAGGTGGGAGGAGACGAATGGTGAAATAACAGAAGATGTGTAAGTCCTCCAAGGTTAACGTGTCTTATCTGCTGTGGTTACTGTTGTTATGAACATCCTTTATCAGTGTGCGCCGATACATTTTATTGCCTTGAACTGGGAGGAGAGATCAGGAAAACTGAGAGCAAGATAAGATAATATGAGAGAAGACAAAAACACAAGTCACAATTAGAATGTAGACTGGCCTTGTCCACTTCCAGGGCAGGGTTCAGAAGGCCACATTCAAAGGAAAATACTGTTCTGGGTGCATTGACCGATTGCACATATGTCTCAAATGGCTTTTTGTTTCATTTAAGAACCTTGAGCATATAAGGGACCACACCAACACATGCTCAGAGGAAAAGCTAGTGAAGCTGAAGATGGTGTGAAAAATGTAAATGTAGGAATGAAGTTCCAGGCCCTTCTTAAGTATCCTATAAATCTTGCTGCCTAATTTGATGTCTAAATGGGATCATCAGGTCAAAACATGATGAATTACTGTACATTCTGGTTCCAAAAATATTACGCAAGCACAGGAATTTGGTGAAAACAAGTGTGTTGTTTTTGCAAAGTAACTGCAGTTTTACAATGCCTCATCACCCACACTTATTCATCACATCAAAATGAAGTACAGGGCATTTGCCAACTGTCAAATAAAGCCAAAAATGCCCTAAAAATCAACTAGTTTTTGGAAGAGGTTTAGCTGAAAGCACTGACCCCAACATGAAGAAAGCATCTTCATTTTCATCACTTTCTCTGTCCTTCTCCCTTTTCATTCACTTTCCACTTCAGCTTTCCTCCTCTGACTGTGCAGCCTTCAACACAATGAACACTCGCTGCCATTTCCATAGGAACCAGATTCACAAAGGCAGCGTGTAACCTTGCTTCTCCTTATGAGGGTTTATGGATGTGGAGCTGAGTGCCAAGACCATAAACATATATTCCTCTAATTGAGCAGTGCTTCATGTTAAGAGTCTCTCACAGCTCATACATTTGGCCTGCAATCAAACATGGTAAAGTGTGTTACTCTGACCATGTGCCATCCGGAGCTTTGTATGCCCCCTGAGCTCAGACAGCTGTATCAATGAAAAAAGGGGTGTTATTAATTTGATGAAACGTCTGCGAGTTATGCCTTCATTAAATTTCATCAGGGCTAATTAATGTCCTGTCCTTGAGATGCGTGACCCTGTAATGAAAACAACATGAAAATGCGCTATACTATCCTCTAGATACCTCTATCATCTTCAGACAGGAAACTCAAATGTAAATCTAAGAAGTTCAACTTTTAATTTGATTCTACATCTTTTGTGTTAAGCACTAATTTATGTGCTTTTTTTCTGCACCGTGGCTCACAAAGATCATCTGTGTATTTGCTTTCTTTGATTTATTCTGACGTTTGAGTCGAGTTCTCCGTACATGGTTGGAAAATTACAGTCTGCCAACTTCACTGGCATAAGTGAGGGTAAAATGAAGTGTGAGATTGACAGACAGAAGGGTGCAGCGTCTGCAGTGATGTGGGTGTTTGTACCAGACTGCCACGGTGAAAAGGAACTGAGCCTGAGGGCAAACTCTTGATTTACCAGTTGATCTTCCAACCCTCAAATTTACTCTGGATAGTGGAACAGAATAAGATTGTGTATACCTGCAGCCAAAATGAATTTCATTCACAGGGAGCCTGGGCTCGCCGAAAGGCTGTGTTCAGACCGACTTCAGTCTTGTGTGAAAAAAGGCAGCCTCCTCATTTTTTTGAATGAGGCCAGTCTGTTGACGCAGCGGGGGTGCCAACACAGAGGGAAACCTGGCTCAACTGTTGCCGGACCACAACGTGACGCCATCCGGCAAGGCGCTGTGGTCAATCAAATATGTGCAAGCACGTACGCTCAATGTTAACATAACTTTTGTTTGTAAGAGTTGTAAAATCTTGTCTCAGAGTATTATAAACTGCTGTGCAGTGTTTTGGCATCTGATAAGCCTTCAAACTCATGAATCTGTAACTCAAATTAAACTTGCTGGATCGTATTTCATGTCTCAATGGGACCTGAAGCAATGCGAACCCACCAAAATAACCACTTGTTTTTTAGCGTTTTAACAATGCAAGGGGCTGCTGTAACGCCTGCTNATATTCTCTGTTTAGACGCCTCGCCCCGAGAGTTTACGACAGAGAGAAACGTAATCCGGCCAAGAAGAGGAACTTCTCCGACCTAGAGATAGAAACGCTGACGTCACAAGTTCAATTAAACAGACTAGTTTTATTTGGCAGCCTGAAAAGTGGCATCAAAGGAAGTCGGAAGAATGCTGTATGGAATGAAATCACTGCTGCGGTCAACAGCGTTGCCAAACTCCAGCTGAGGTTTCAATATTTAATTTATACATCCGTGATATGTATAGTCTATAAATTAATCTTATATCAAAAACTGTTAACCCCGTAAATTGCAAACAATTTGAAAATACTTATTTATGTCAGGGATATATGACACATAGTTGATGCCTTTACAAAGTTGTTATTTTGCCACAGGCTACATATTTGTAAATGATGAATACACGTCTGCATATGCTTCGATGCCAGTCAGAATGGTCTTAACAATCCTTCNNTAGGTGGAGCTCTTTTCTTTGCCCATTCAGCCATGTTTATCTGGCTATATTTATTCCAAACAATCCCAAAACAACGCACTTCAATCTGCTTTTAAACTGTACCATCAAAACAATAATGTAAGGTTAACAGAAATAATACAGCCTTGATGCTCACTGGTGAAGGATTACAAAACATAAGCGAGGTTCTACAGTCTACCAATTGAATGGAAACCAATGGCTGCCTGGAACAATAGGAATNTTTGAATGTTTGTTTTTAAATAGGTAGATTTATGATCACCCACAACCCCACCCCACCCCACTCCCCATCCACCCAGTGTGGTCCTCTATAAACAGACAGATGTTACATGTGGTGTGAAGAGGAGAGAGGCTGCCTGTAAAGACCATTTCCTCCACACCGTCACCCGCCAGTAACTCCTTTCGAGTAAGATAGAGTTCCTACACTGACATTCACAACACTGCATACTTTATCCTTTACTCAAACACACACAC
>NTHP01000993.1:55474-66304 GCA_003416845.1 Oplegnathus fasciatus | reverse complement strand
CACACACACACACACACACACACAGAACAGCCACATTTGCACTACAGAATGTCCACGATTCCCACAACGTAATTAGATCAGAAGTTTACACGGATAGCTTCATAGGCACAGTCGGCCACTTCGCCTCTGCTCATATTCTCCTGAGTTTCACACACCCTCACAAACACACACAGACACACACATTCCTTCAGGGTGACTCGGGACAATTGTGAGTTCTCTGGAAATTGTTAAATTGGTATAGTTCAAGTTCAAACAAAGTCGGGATGCCACAAACTACACTGCCACAAATGTGCTGAAAAGAGGTATTCTTCTGTGGTTATCTGTCTGTGTGTGTTCATTGTGATTCTACATTCTCACGGTCACACACGTCTTCTGTTCCCTGCTGAATTGTGGAAACCGTGCACTGAAACTGTGCCTCCGTAAATTCAATTCCTCGCCGTGTTTAGAAAACGTCGTTAAAAACCATAAAATTTCACTCCTCTGTTTTATGATCCGACTCGCTTAATTCAATCAGTGTAATAGAAGCGGGGTCACGTGGGCCTCCACTCTCCTCAGTGACACACAAACACACACATGCAAACACACACCTCTGGCTATGTGATCTGTATTAAAAGGATTTCAGCCTACACACACAGAATTTCATTTCGCTTCAAAAAGCAAACACACGTGATACTAA
The DNA here is from genome assembly GCA_003416845.1 of Oplegnathus fasciatus. Classification (NCBI taxonomy): domain Eukaryota; kingdom Metazoa; phylum Chordata; class Actinopteri; order Centrarchiformes; family Oplegnathidae; genus Oplegnathus; species Oplegnathus fasciatus. Next base: position 65,628 of record NTHP01000993.1, on the reverse strand, counting down.
CTGTAGATACTAGTTCTTTACCTGAATGAATTAATCTTTCAGTTAGGCATGAACTATTAAAATCTGACAGCTGACACGTTTCATCAAAAGAACCTTTTAATTTGTATTTGAGGAACTGAGTGTTGGCGTCTTTCTCTGCTGAATGTATTCTGGCCTGATCTTTGGAGTTACAGAGATGTTCATACTGTATCAATGGGTGATTAATCAATACGTTATGAAGTCTATAACTGTAGCTCCCAACCTTTTTTGGCTTGTGTCCCCTTAAAACAAATCAACTCTTATTTGAAATCCCTCATCACAGGTTGCAAAAAGACAGTGTGTAGTTTAGCTCTGAGCAGTTTAAGAATGATTTTTCCCTTCATAGATTGTTTAATTTGAAAGACTTTCAGAAGCCTGAAGATGTAAAAGTATCCATCATTTCACAGCAAAGATTACAAAAATGTCAGAAAAATAAATTATGTATTTAAACAAACAAAATCTGTTTTATTTTCCTTTTTATCCATTTATTCATTGTGCGACCCCTTCCCACGGTTGGGAACTGCTGATGTATAAAAGTTTAAAAATGGCCATCACAGTTTGCCAGAGTACAAGGGGACATCTTAGTTAGATATTTCATTCACAATGAAAAACTGAGAAAAGCATCAAATCCCACATTTGAGAAGCTGGAACCAGAGTGTTTGGCATTTTTGCTTGATAAATGCCCTAACTATTAATTGAGTATCAAAACGGGTGGCAATTCATTGTGTCAGTAGCAATATACTCATCCTCCAGGGTGCCAGTGTAGATTCAAAAATTCCAGCACATCAGAACTATCCACATGGACATAATTCATTTCTTCAGTTGTTCCAAACTTACAAATCTGAACCTGAGCAAGCCGCAATTTGAAATGCATACTTTGCTCAAAGATTTGCAATTTTCCTACTGTACAAATAAATAAAGAAATGAATTTCATCTGTCACGCCCGGTGTGAGATGGAATTTTTGAATAGAGAATGTTTGAATGAGCTGAGGGAGTAGCAGGACACTACATTAGTGTGGGAATAAATACTGAAGCGTTATAGCTGTAGTATTCAATGGCTGGCCCCTACGACAACATGAATCTTTATGATATGAGCTCTGTGATTACGAGATTGACTGGCGTGAGTCCAAGAGGACGAGCGTCCCACTGCGGCGCGATGGAGCAGAGGATCGATCAAACAGTACTAATGGATTAGGAACGTCCAGCTAGATGCTCTGATATCTGTCAGCTGCTTCCATGTGTCTCCTTAAATAAGTAACGTACCGCAGATCGATACGTGGCGATCAGACTCACTGAACATTCAACTGGCTTGAAATCAATAACACTTAGCATCCCCTCTCCCAACCCCTAACTAGCTTAATGTGATAGAGGAAGACTGATGGAGAAAGAATATCAACACAAACACAACCACACACCTCTCAAGGAGGCTTAGGAGGTGTCAGATAAAAGGCAGCATCTGCTTCTCTGCTCTATGAGCGAGCAGGAAAAAGAAAAAGACCCTCACACTGACATTTCACATCAATACACAGATGTGTAAAAGAGGAGTGGTGAAGATCTCCTCCACTTGACGAACTGACATGCTCTGCAGGAAAATACTCCTGTCTGGCTCTGCTGCCAAGACTTCTCTCCAGCCAAACGCCGTCTGGTGCCAAAAGTCACTCAAGCATTTTCCTGCGCGGGGCATACACCACGCAAAGCGCCTCGTTCTGCTTCTGCATCAGAAATACTACCCCGCCTGGACCAGTGACCCATTCACTGTTTCACTGGGTGATGATGGGATCCATATGGGCCCAATTATTTTTTTTTCTTACTATTCTAGACTATTTATGGAGGAGAACTCTGCCTGAGCACACTTGTACCTCTCTAGCAAATTTCAGAAGTCATACAAGTTTACACAAATTTGCCCCAGGGAGCTGCCAAGCACAACCAGAGTCTTGGTTGAGTGGTGGGAGTTTAAGGCCTTGCTCAAGGGGACCGTGAGAATATTCAGCAGAGAATTGCTGATTTACTCTTTACAACTACTTGTCACGCTGGTTGAACCAACAAAGTCAAGTTTATTTCTTTTCAATTTCAAAAAATCTTTGAAACCAAAAATACATTGTGGACTTCCTTACTTATTTTTTGATCAGACCCCATTTTTAAATATTTTAAGACTATTTTATTTAGACAAAAATATTGTACAGTTGCTTGTATTTATACATCATTTCACATTTGAGAAGTTGGGCTACTTCTGTTTAATGGAAAAAATGGTTTTGTGGAAAACCATGTTTATATTAATCAAGGAAAGTTATAATAAAAGTAACTTTCAGTAACATTCAATTAAAAGCTGACAGATCACATCAGGTCTTCTAATCAATTATGACAAATACTTTGAAACCAGAGACATAAGAGCATCTTTTTCAACTGGACCACACAGACCAGGTAAACTAAGAGGGAGACACATGGATCAAGCAATCACATATAAACAGGCTTGTACGATACAGTATTTTGACCCTAATGCCACCTTGATGTTTAAACCTGCAGTTGGTCAGTAAGGGGAATTCAACATGGAGCTTTTTAGTTTCTGAGACACTCAAAGTGGATCTTAACAAAATCTAACTCTCAAGTGTCTTTATTTGATTTTCCCCATCTGTTTTGGTCACCTTGGATCATGTACCAGCTTCTACCAGATGCTTCTTACCTCAATGTTTGTTCAAGTTTCAAATTGGACCAATTCAGAGTCAATAAATCTTAGGGTACATCAAAGTGAGATAGAAACAAAGAGAGAAGGAAAGAGAGAGGAGGATAACATGAAAAGAGTAGGATTGCAAACTCACTGCATCCGTCCTCGTCACTGTGGTCCCCGCAGTCGTTATCTCCATCACACTGCCACTGGGCCGGGATGCAGGTACACTCCCCGAATGCACTAACCGCACATGTGAAGTGGTTCCTCCCACACGAACACTCAGCGCTGCCCTGAACTCCTGCACACACAGAGGAAGAGTGGGTTAGAGCTAATCAGACATGTTCAGGTTAACTGACTTGTTTTGTTATTGGACTTTATATAAGCAAACAGTGATTCCACCAGTTATACATAACTGATAACTCATTTTCCCATCACTTACTCATCACTTACTCAAGGGGAAAGTATTAAATGTGCAGGTGGACACATCTCTGTTGAAAAACCAGAGCCTGCCTCTGAACCCTGATTCAGACAACATTCAGCAGAGGAGGAGTGGGCGGGCTACAGACGAATCAGAGGGGCTTTACTATAACACACATGACAGGACTGTGGTTCTGTGTGTTGCAAGGCCAAACCCACGAATCCAGCTGAATATTAAAACAATGACTTTTACCCACGTGACTTCTTGCTTTGTTTTTTCACTATGATATATTCACCCTCCTTAAGTACTCCCTACTTACCCCTCTATATGTGCGGCAAAAGTTTCAGAAAACCACAACCGTGTGTTCTCTCTAGTGTACTTTAATGTGATTCTCTCTTATGCAGTTGCAGTAAAATCCACCTGTCTGGGACTCTATGGAGATTAAAACTAACTTTGTTCCAGTTCTCTGAATCACTGCCCAAATCAAAAAGTCTGTCAGGGGATTCAAAGGTGGTATTAATGTGAACGACCAGGGCCTTTGTATGTGGGACTAAGGTTGGAGACTTCATCTGAGAAATATGGCAACAAGCATAGATGAAAGGAACTCAACTATGAGGATGTTGTAAATGAACGGACTGAACAACTATAAAATCAGAACATCAGCTCTCTTCAACAGAAAGATACTTTTGGTGTCCTGGTTTAGTCCACTGCATGTCTCTCAATGCTGAATATCAAAATAATAGGGTATTGAACTTTTGTTTTCCAAAGCTGCGTAATACAGAGCTGAGACATAGTCATTTCAACACACAGGCCTGCTTAAATATTCAAGCTGTGTGGGTATACAGGGCCTGACTGATGCCGTTATATGTATTATAATTCTGGGATTTGACTAGGTCAAAACTAGAAACCTAAATGGTTTTGCTTTTAAGTCCCAAGTCAAGTCTAGTCTTCAGGGAATAAAGTCTCAAGTACTCATTTTTGTGACTTAAATCTGACCGCAGTCCAAGTCTCAAATCTTCAGCAGAACAGTGACAAAATAAGCCCCTCTGCCAAATGTATAACACCTAATAAGCTAATGTAATACTAAGATATTGCAGTGGTAACAAAATGGCTGTTCAGTCTGAATATCAGGCGGCTTTACTCAGCTGTGTTCATGTGCTGCTTTCTTTGGTTTAGGAGGCTCAATACATTAGCAGCCTTTCTCTGGGCTGCCTTCTGCCAAGCAGCTTTTCTGTCACTGCTCCAACGAGCTGTGTACTGTAAACTACAGCCTAATACACTCCATACAGCCACACACTATGTCACCATGTAGAAATGAGACTTCACAAACGCCTCTGGCTTCTGGCCATGCTGCAGTGCATGTGTGTGTGTGTGTGTGTGTGTGTGTGATTAATATGGTTTCCGCTGGACAATTTTTGACGTTCAAAGAGAGCAATAAACATGCCAGACCTTAATATGAATGTCTTTCATTAAATTAATCTCTTGTGTCAGAACATAAACATGTGTGTTGTATGTGTGACAGAGAGAGGCGGTATTATGACCAAGACTGTACAGCTGTATGGCCTCAGGTAGTTGTAGCTTCTCAGAGTGAGGAGGTTTTATAAATCTGTGTAAATCTACATGTGTGAACACGTACTGTGATGTTTCCAGCTGAGATCCTTTGTGATAAGCAGGACGAGCATCTTTTCAAAGCAGCACCAAGTGATTTATTGGGTGGATTTTTTCCCTGAAGGTTGTTTGCCGTCCTCAAAAAACAGCTGATATGACACCGTTGTTGGACTATACTGACACCTAATTAATGAGGTTTGTGAGCTAAAAATTGATAATTTAGTCAATACACTTCTCTGACAGAAAACAAGTGTCACTAAAAACATGGAGGTACCGTACAAGCCAAATAACACAATATTTGTATTCATTTCCAAGGTTTAACATTATCAGGTCTTTTTCAGTTCAAGTTTTTGCTTGTTGTGAACAGTTAGCTGAAGACTAGTAGCTTACATTATCCAGTAAATCATAAGAAAAAGAGCAAAGATTAGAGCTAAGTGAGAAAAATAAAAATCTGCTTTCCTGCTGTTACAGCCATCCACAAAATGGAAAGAGAGCTTTGCTGCCCTGACCTGAGACTCCCAGGTAGCACAGGGACTTCTGTAAACAGCAAGAGCTTTAGCCAACGAATCTCTCTCTACTGCAACTTGACCTTATTTAGATTAATAAGAAATAACATTACATCAACAAGAAATACATATTCATTCTTTTCCTTTAGCCCAACACACAGCTTACTGGCCCTTTTATTTGGCCCATTTCACTTACACTGCGTGCATATGTACAGAGACAAACACGGTATCCCAAAATACATGGTCAAACACACACACACACACACACACACACACACACACACAGGGTCCATACGTTCACTCTGCCCTGATTTCCCACCACAGCAGAGAAAAACACGGAGTCACCACATTTTCAGACGCATCACGTCCAGGAGAGGAAATAAATAAAGGTTTCCCATTTTGCTCTCACTTTGAAGCCCATTAATGACCATCTGTGTGTGTGTCTGTGTGTCTGTGTGTCTGTGTGTGTGTGTGTGTGTCTATTTTGCTGAAACTGGCCTGCCGCAACAAACCCAGAATTTCTTGGATTGCGCATGTGTGTATGTGTGCATGGATGTGTGTGTGTGTATGTGTGCATGGATGTGTGTGTGTGTGTGTGTGTGTGTGTGTGTGTGGTTCCTGGCCTCCTCACAAAGGCATCAGTCAACCCAGGAGGGCCTGGCAGAGAGAGCTCAGTAACCTTCAGATCCCTCCCACAGCACTAAATTAATGGCCTCTTTCTTTTCATTTCCCTCTCTTTCTCTTCATTCTTGTCTTTCCACCATCCCCTCTTCGCACTTCCCCTTCAGCTGCCTCCCTTCTTTTCTCCTCTTCCCCACTTTTTTCCTCTCCCCTCCCCTCGTTTAAAGAGTTCTCCGCTATCGGGAAGGAAACAGGGATGGCGTCATCCAAGTCTTCCTGTCTTTATAGATGTCTTTCTAATTTTCTTCCTTGGACCCCGGGGGCATTCCATTTACTGACAGAGAGACAGCCAGCTGCAATCACAGACAGACAGGTACAGACTAAGGCCTGAAAATCCCTAAGACTAATTCCTGATACTCCAAAAGTAGTCCAACAAAGATAGCTTATACCGCAGTGTTGTGAGCTGTGCTGGATTTGTAACTTTAAGCATATGTGTGTTTTATTCATATATGTGTGTGTGTGTGTGGGTTTGCACTGAGCTAAATTAGAGTCTGTGAGCTGGATCAGAAGTTGTGTCAACATGAAGCCACATCACAGGCCGTGCATTTGTCAAACATGCTTTAAAAAGCAGAAGCAACTGGCTCCGACCAGAGCCAAAGAAACTTTTAGAGTTTAGTGGGAAACCATCATACACACTGTACTGCACGTGCATGTGTACGTACCAGGACCGGATATAGGGTTAGGCGATATGACAAGATGTCAGCCAGAGATTTGTCAACGGGTAGAGATTTTGGTATACTGTTTCTTGCTGTATCCATCCCTTTAATACTTCTGGTTGTACTGGCCCATTGTGGGCATTGTTGCAAATCTATAAAATCTATATATTTCCCAAAATATTTGAATTATAATTTGAATATACTACGAAAATGACATTGCTGTGACAGGAGATTTTATCCATAAATCTGTCCTGTATTTATTCATTACATTATACAGTTGCACAGATGCTTTTAAACAGTTCAGATGAAAAACTGTAACAATCTGCAAAGTTTGAGCATTTTCACACATGACCATTGTGTCAATATTTCAGGGTCAAACTGGATAAAAAAGCTGAGCTGCCAGAGAGCAAAATACTTCAAAGATCAAATGCCTGCAAGAAGAAAAAAAGGAAGAAGGAAGTACTTGTTCCTCAGTAATGAAACTGAAATTATCCTTATACTGGTGCCAATATTGTGTCATAAAAACTTATATGTCCCACCACTGATAGGTACAAAAAGTAGCCTAAGCACAATTACATCAGCCACATATTAACAGTGTCTTACGGTACAAACGCCCTTTAAAGTAGAGAAAACTTTCAAAGCTGTTAAATCCTAAAAATAAAATATGCATTATGTGCATTGGTATGAATACTGTCCCACATGGCAAATACCTGCTTACTCTTTCTTATGTTCTGGGAGAGAAAATACTTTTTTTTTACAAGCTAACACTGAGTGCCAGTAAACAATGCAAACATTCATTCATAGTCTTGTAACCCTGCCACCAAAAATAATCACAACTTCAAAACTCGGATCAAGGAAACAAAAAGATCCCAACGTTAACTGATGAGACTGATAATGACAACTGAAAGATCAACTCACAGATTATTATTTAAGAAACAAGTATGAATGTGTGTCTGAACCAGCACACAGACCAATACCCCCTTTATACTGAGAGCATGAACCTACTTAAGAAGTAAAGAGACAATCATCGCCACTCACTAGATTGTTATGTAAGGCTGCGTGCACACACACGCGCACACACACGACCACACACACACACACCATGCAGCAGGAGCCAGGCATGGCAGCCCGGTGCTTTCAAGAGCGCCAGCATGACACGCCTCTGATACATCACACAGATAGCAAATCACATGCTGGGCTGTTTTGTACAGAGAGTGGATCACTTTGAGTTGTAAGCACGAGTTTAGCAACAATACATCATTCAGTCTATTAAAGCATGTTTCAGTGGAACAGGTACAGTAAAATCACCTGAGCTGTTAAGTGATCTTAAGCAGGATTTCTTTTAACTGTCTGAAAAGCATTGGGAAAAAAAACGAACACAAGCATCACAGGGACAAAGTGCTGCCGAAGAACAGTATAACTTTTCTGAACTTTTCTGATGGGATCATGCTTCTTCTAGCTGACTTTCACAATAAAAATCTTCCAGTAAAGACTTTTTAGAAATTTGTGTATGGTTTGTATTGTTGAGGTGCCACAGTAACAGTCAGTGGCAGAAGCTTAGCACAGGTTAGCGTCAAGGATAGATGTTGGTCTAAATCTACACGTGGACATTTTTAAGCCCCATGTTTGTCAGTGGATCAGTTTCACACAGTGAACTGGTCAGGTGAAGAGCTGCAGGTGCTTACTGCACTTTGAGTGCACATACTTAACATACATAATTAAGGTAAACAATGCTTTTACTGTCTGTGCCTCTTCTTATAATCCTGGCAACAGACTGGGCAGTAAAACCAAAGGATAAGTCAACAACATCATCCAAACCTTCAAAAGAATGTACTGTAACACTACACACAACCTAACACGAAACTACAAAACCATAACCATAACACAACAGGCATTCACTAAGGAGTGTTTTCTGTAATATGGCATAACTTTAGAAATAGTGACAAAATATATTTAGATCCAGCTTTAGTCCAACTTTTAGATCTCTACTCAATTAATTTGAAAACAGGTAATTACAGATGATGTACAGTAGCTGTGGTGTAGTGAAACCCTCTTAAAGAGATGTAAAATCCAGCAACTCTTTTCTGTGAAAACAGATAAAGTTCTAAATATGATGTTGTGTTAGAGCTTAGCTAGAGCTTTCGTCTTCAGGGTTGCCTCTCTTACTCGTGCGCCTTCTCAGTAGGTGCCAGAACCCCAACTTAAGATGAAACATGTTGAGGGACAGCAAACCATCTCACTTGCTATTGAATAGAGAAAATACGCTTCCTTGTTTGTTTGTAGATTTGATAGGTTGAAATAGGTTCAAGTGTCACCACCTCAAACCCACAAGCCAGTTGATCAACAGACTTCATTCCCACTGAGAAAGGAGGAAACCTTCCATTTCTATGCAATAACAGGCGATGAGGCTGACATGTTGAACCTGCTCTTCAGGCCAACAGTGAGACAGACAGGCAACTAAAGTCTCACTTCACCTGCTGCTGCCAGAGGCCAGTGTGTGAGCTAGGAGTCAGAAAGAACCTCCAGCAGAGAAAAAGAAAACAAAGACCACCAAAGATCCTGCGCTGCTGGTTACTACAGCCTGAAACCGTCTAAACAGGCCTGGTGTGGAACAAGACAGGTGGTCCCCTCAAAGGTAAATAGAGATGATCCCGCAAACCCACCCTGACACCACGCCTAAACCTGACCCACCTACAGCAGCAGCCAGCCACCAAAAGCATGTGTTCACCAACCAAACCGAGCCGGAAGCTGCCACATCCTAGGAGTCTCAGATCTAACCAGGTGGCATTCGACCTCTATTTTACCATTTCGCAATTTGCTGTTGTTAAATAGTTAAATGACGAGTGTGAAGAGTTGAGGAGAGAGCAGTGGGGCCAAAACACACAATGGTAACACAGCCCGGAGAGCGGGTGGCCACACGCTTTGAACGATGTCAAAAGGCTGCCAGTTAATTAGGCGTGGACCTCCCTGGAGACTACCTGGAGGGTCGGAGCTGCATCTTTCTTTCAGTGTGTGAGTGTACCGCTATAAAAAGTGATAAGCGGGAAATTGGGGGGAAAAATGAACCATCTGACAATGTGAAGGGTAAGACTGGAGCATGGAGGGAATGAGTCAAGCCTTTTGTCCGTCCTCTGTCTTCCTGCCACCTTTCCGCTGCTGGTGTCAAGCTGTAAAAGCGTCGCTTCTGAGAGACAGCTGCGTCTCAGCGTGTCAGCAACTGTTCAGCCCGAACCGTCCCAAACCAGCTGCATTCAGCTGCGCCGCACGACGTCGCGCAGCGCTGCACAATGAGAATGGACACAACTGGCATCCCACCTCGCTGTCAGGCAACAGTGTTCATCCTCCGTCACTTCTCGCCATGTGAGAGTGCCGACAGAATGAGACGCCTGACTGATCACGTATACAGGACGGCTGTTCACCTGTACTAACTGTCATTCAATTCAAAATACTGTCCCAAATATAAGACGAACACGATCATAATAGGACCCTCCCTTTTGCAACACCTGTTTTGAGACATTTTAAAGAAAACAGGTAGATATACTGTTTTAGATGTAGTGTCACATTTATATAAAAATACAGTAAATCACCACAACCAAGTAAAA
>NTHP01000993.1:42078-54247 GCA_003416845.1 Oplegnathus fasciatus | reverse complement strand
AAAAAAAAAGAAGTAAAAAGTACAAAAAAAGAACTTTCACTTCTCAAGTTGAGTTTATTAGGAACTGAACGAGAACCGATTCTAATGAGGAGCTGGCTCCCGGGGCAGACGTCAAAGACAAGATACATTTGTAAGGTTGATGCAATGTTTTTAATGCTATAGAGCCATGTTTCCTGCCTTCTTCAGGATGAATTAAATAATAAATTGAGTTAAATACCTGTAATTGTAAATGACTCCCAAATGGGCCACAGAAAGATTCTCTGACATTTTTTACAGCTTTACAAATTTCTCAGTCAGTCTTTTAGGCCCATGATCTTATAATATGACATTTCATGACATCATTGGTTATTGGTAGTTGGCCATTTAACAGAAAACTCTGTCTGGTTCATTTCTGCAATAAATATGTAAAACGTTTTCCATTCTTTGGAATTTATATCCTTTGGGACAGCAAAGATTAGACTGGGCTTATTGGACACTTTATGGCTGATTAACTTTAGCAGATACACTGTAGAGAAAACTCGCTAGCTTAGCAACATTTAGACTACGAACAACACAAAATGCACTCCCTTAAATCCTAATCTTAAAACACAGAATACTACATTTGCACAAAATGAAGTATGGCAGTGTTTGTAATGAGAAGGACACTTTTCTCCAAGCGCTTCAATTGCAGCAAGGCTTATAAATCCTTTAAACTGGTTTTGTCTAATAGATGAATGTAATAGACTTAATATAAATAATAAAGAATAAAGCATAAAAAATCATAGTTTTTAATTGGATTGACACAGCCAAGACACAATATTCAAGATAATGTAGGTAAACGGGGTGATATAGCGATATTAAGGACAAATTCACACAAACTGGGATGGGTGAGACTAAATACTAAAAAAAAAAAAGAGGGTTTTATACATGCAAAGCAAGTAATCTTTGGCCTATCAGTGTTATTTTTAAGGGAAAACAAACCTGTCGAACTTTTATGTGACCTCACCTGACACAGCAGATTGTGTCGCTTCTATCTTCTAGCCTATCACGTTCAGATTGGGATGACATCGCAATGCGGGATGCTTCAAAGTGAGAGTAACAAAGAGAAGGCGTGACCACACAGCTAACAGCCTCTAACGTTTTGTCTACCAGACTTTTATGAGAAAAATGTGGTGTATGAGGTCTGGAAAGCTGGAATAAAACGACAGTTGAATTTGGTTTCTTCCTGCTCCAACACAGCAGCAAACAATTCCTGATACACACATAAAACAGACACGACGCAACATTATCATTCATTTGGAGTTGGATATGGATGTGGATTTCTGGATTTCTGGACAGAAACACAACATTCACTTTCCTTGTAGCTCTGAAAAAAAGCTTTGGTTTCTCAGACCTTTTTTGCTGAAAACAGCTGCCTGCTGCTGCTGCTGCTGCTGGAAACATGGTTGATGAAAGTAGTGAGACTGAACAATACAGCGTATGTTCCATAAACCAAAACAATGATCTTAAAGAGGCTAAAAAGCTCCATAAAGAGTTGGTAATCATTCTCAATGGATTCATCACTTTTCACTATATACATGCATTGTTATATAAAATACTGATTGACAGAGCTTTAATGAGTGTATGCACCATTTCCTCGACCCCTGCTCCTTTTTATCTCCATATTTCTCTCCATTACAACATATGGAAGCGCTAAAGCAGCTCCAACACTCAAAGAACGCATTCACTGAATTCCCTGTGGTTATGATGGCTCTGGGTTACGCTGACTTGGCTTCAAGATGCCAAACAGCTCATCCTCCCTGCCCATTCCCCCTCTCCGTCGGCTCATCTCCACCTACTAATTTGCCCACCGTAGGTCAGGCCGCCCTGACGCGGCAAGCTGGTAACCACAGCAGCACATGTTGAGCCCTGCTGGGAAAAAGACACAAGTGTGGAGGAACAACATGCTTGAGCAGATGCATACACGTACCACTTGTTAACCAGAGGGAAATTCTTAAATCGCTTAAAATATCCAGTTTGTGCGCTCAAGTATGTAAACAAAGTACCAGACAAACAAGTTCAGAGTTGATGCCAAATCTTCAAAGCATTGCTAAAAATCTTCCTGGACAGGCCCGTCATCACGAGCTCATCCTTCTGGTTTGCTCACTCACACAAAACACACACACAGGAGCATTTGAAATGTGCAGCAGTTGGTTGGCAGCGGGGTTCTTTTCACGCCTGCTCATCTCAGACTTTCATTAAAACTCCAGTCTTATCAGACTGCAGCGCTCAATCACTTTCTTCTGACGTAACTCAGCAGGAGTGTGTGTGCGTGTGTGTGTGTGTGTGTGTGTGTTTTTGGCTTGCATTTAAGGCCAAACCATTTTAACACTCCTCCAACCTGACCGGGGTCTTCTAAACACACCCTCAGTTCTGCATGTTCACCGCGTGCAGTGCTTCATTCAAGCAAATAACACCAGGCATGTACACACACACACACACACACACACACACACAAACACACACTCAGCCAAGTCATTGCCTATTAACTAAGTGCGACCCAGAAGCATGTGGGAGGATACTGTCCTTTATTCCCTTGAAATGAGCGAAAACAACATAATTACACGCTTAGTGATATATCATCGTCCTGCTGTTGAGCGTTAAAAATAAAGGCCTCTGAGATCAAANACACACACACACACACACACACACACACACACACACACACACCCACACACAGTGCCATCATCCGCGGCCGGCCAGCAGTCTCTCTGAAGTCAGTTCAAAGATAACACTGACTTGGCCAGGGATGAGTGGATGGCTTCTGGACGGGCATGTGGGCTGGCACTGGGTGGAGGTGTTGGGGGTGGGTGTGGGAGAATACATGTAATTTAAGAAAGAAAAAAAAGAAAAAAAAAACAGCTAGAAAGAGGGCAGAAATATTTGTAGAGTGAAAAAAATTAACTCTTACGTGTTTTTCATATGTTTTACTTAAAACAAGTGAAAAAATCAGCCAGCATCTTAAGAAAATCCAACATAATCCTCCAAATCTCATTTTCTCTGGGCAAAGTGTCAAGATCTCAAAATAAAACCTAACTAGGATGCACTCAGTTGAGAGAAAACCTCCACCAACACTGAGCAACCCTCCAATTTGCCACACTGTAGTCTCCAGAAATGTATATATCTGTTTATCATTTACCTTCCATGTTAGATTTTATGACAAACAGTATGTGGATACAACCAGCACACAAAACACATTATACATGTATTTTAGAATTTTATCTACAGTATTTAGGTTGTGCATTTATCATACAATTTATTCTCTATTTATTGTTTGTGTTTTTTGTATAATGGCACATTTTTGTAAATGGTAAGTTATTTGTATTGGTACAGAACCATGTGCAACACTAAACATATACGTTGTCACGGGATGAATTGTACCAGAGTTAACTTAGATTAAATCCTAAATCTATGTTACAGCCAAAGTCTAATCACATGATCTTTGGACAAAGGGAACGATTTTGAACCTCTATAGCAGATGAAGTCAGTGTTTGGATGGCTGCACCTTGCTGGGTGTGTTATGCTGTGTGGTCTGTCTGGTCACAGGGCCATGAAAGGGTTAAGGAGGGAGAGGGGCGAGTGTGTCGTACTACATTTCATTTTCCACAACTGTCAGCCCTTTGTGATGACTCTGGCCTCTGCACACTGTACTTACGTTCACACACACACACACACACACACACATATTGAGTCCCAAAGCCACATGTGTGCGCACACTGTATACAGTATGTGTATGAGGGGAGGACTTTGTATTAAGATCAAAGAGAAAACGCATAAAAGATCCATCATGACTACTTCCACTTACTTTAAGAATTTAATGACCTAATGGGAAACTGGGCGACTACTTTTCCACAAAGATGACACACATGTTAAAGGGACAAACTCAGACACACAAGATGTCGATGCTGACGATGAAGCCGTTGCACATGGGACGGACGGCAGAGCGAGTGCAAGGCAGATGAAGAGCTGCAGCTCTGACTGTCATAAGCCCGTGTGGGAGGACTCCTGTGGTGTTTTTATGAAGTGTGGGTGAGAAAGCAAGTGTTCTGCATGGAGTCAAAGAGGAGGGGTGAGGAGGGCAAAGAAAGACAGAGAGAGGGAAAGTTTGGTCTATTTGTTCAACGGCTGCCGAGGCAGGAGCGTGTATGCCACGCCACTGACATGAAAGAGATGCTGTTGGGAGAGAAAGACAGTTGCAACCTCAGTATCTTTTTAGTACTAAATAAAATGTTTCCATAGCACTGATTATCGAAAACTATCAAAAGTTGATATTGAATGCCTGGTCAAATTCATTCATTGACTTATTCTACGTAGAACTTTGTCTTTTTTGTTAAATAAAGAAAAGTAAGAATAAAAATTCAGTGTTGTTTCCTCTGCATCTCCAGTTCAAAGAGCATCACTGCCGATTTACAGCAGAATGTGAGACCTTGAGCATTTCAGTGCAAATACGTATTGGCTTTAGTATGAATAGGATTGTGTGTGTGTGTGTGTGTGTGTGTGTGTGTGAGTGAGTGTGTGTGTGTCAGGCCTGGCAGTGTAAACACAGAGGAGCTCTGAGCTCTGCCTCTGGCTGTGAACACTAGACTTGCTGGGTAATGTGCTGAGTGAGCACTTGGTGTCCAAGCTTGCTCTAATCCACAGATTGTCTCTTTGGCCAGCTGACCCTCACACACACACACACACACACACACACACACATACACACATACACACACACCATCCCCATTTTAACCCCCAAAATCCCCCAACAGGGGCCTCTATCAGGGATACACGGGTCAGAGCTTCAGCTGAGCCCAGAGCTCAGTGCTCCTTTCTGGGAAGAGTTGATTTTCCAGTTGGGGTCAAATTTTTATTTTTTCCATTATGCTGCATCAATTCTTAAAATCCCAAGATCCATCTTTCAAGCAGTTCCTTTTCTCTGTGAATGTCTGGTTTTACAGTAATTGCTGAATGTAAACTAATTGGGTTAAGTATTTTCTTATTCTAATAATTGTTTAAATCAGTGGTTCCCAACCCAGATCTGGGGTACCCACAGCCCTGCTTATTTTCCAGCTGCCCTGCTCTGCTCACACCTGATTAGATAAAGTAGAGGTTTTAAGTCAATCAAGAGTTGGTGCCCTCCAGCTCTTGATTGGCCGAAGTGTTGGGAACCACTGGTTTCAGTCATTTATCAAGAAAAAAATACTAAACCTTCTTTGGTTTCAGTTTGTCAAATGTGAATATTTACTGTTCTATGTCTTCTAAACTCAATATATTTGGGTTTTAAACTTGCCTTTGATTTACCTCAAGCTGCTGGACTACTAATTAAAGTACTAAATTTGCTTGATGAAACACTACAGTAAGTATGTAAACAATGCCGGTCCTAAACCAGATATCTACAAAATTAAAAGCATGTGTATTAAACAGTTCTCTGTTTAACTGATATAACCCTAAATGAATATTCAAGAATGAAACCAAATTAAATGAGGACATCATGAATTAAAATCAAAAAAGAATCTGGAGATCAGCGCCAACATCTGGCCCTAAGAGTGTCGTGTTCGTGGTTCATACATCACTACTCTAAACTGAGCTTCAAAGAGTGACAAAATAACACAATCTTACATCTACACCATGGGATGCAAACCTCAGAAATGTCCAATAAACCCAAACTAAATGACCCGTTTCCACTGCAAACATCTATTGTTCTATGGAGGCAAATCAAAACCATGTTTCTGGGTTGTAAAAGCAGTGGACCTTACTCAGCTCAAATTAAAGTAGTTGGACCAACAGGAATGGTTACATCGTTCTGCTTGAACCAGAGTCCAGGCAGAATAAAGAAGAATAACTGAAACAGAGAGAAGTGCACGGAAAGTGAATTGGCTGTTCGCTGGAGTCTGAAATCTCAGAGTGGGACAATTTCACTATTTCCAGCAGGACGTCTCTGCAGCACACGTGGACTGCTGATGAAGTTTTAGATTTTTGCTCTGTGTGTGTGTGTGTGTGTGTAACTAGGGTCTGGATCAGGTCCAGTCCAGTGGAGTCAGTCTATAAGTGCGACACGGGCCGTCTGTTTGAGCCAAAACTTCCAGCCTGGACCCTCCCTGCAACAGAACCTCCACCCCAGAGATCAGTACCTTTCCCTGGGATTTATCGATCACCTGCTCTGGGGCCACACACTGACACACTGAAATCCATCTGATGTACAAATCAAACTTAGCCTTCGGCAGGCTACCAGAGAAGGTACAGCAAACCAGGATAGATGGCAGAATAACTTTTACAAAAGCAGGCATTAAGCCTTCCTCTCGAACAGAAAAAATGTCTTGAATCTTTTGACAAGCTGGTTTTACGACACTTCTAGTCAGTTTGGGCTGCGTGATTCTGGTAAGAATGATAATCCCAAAAACTGCAATCATTAGTTATGACCTGAGGTGTATGAACAAACAAATCTGATTGGTGGTGACCATTAGCTCTCTAATCCGCTGTGATACAGAATGTTACTTCCTGGCTAAAGACAGCAAGGGCCACAGAAACAATCACGATGCAATAACTCTGTTGCGGACAGTTGATTGCTGAGCTCTTAACCTTATTAACAGTGCTTAGAGGTTTCACTTTATGCTAAACTGAATGAAACAAGTAGAACAAGCAAACGACTGAACTTAGAATCCAAAACTGAACTGAAGACAGCCAGAAGTGGCACTGTAAATTCACGGCCTTACGAACAGTCATGCAATCATTTAGTTACTATGTAGTTTGTTTTCTTGCTATGAATAGGAATGCACTGATCTAACATTTCTCTCCCGATACTGACTCAGATACCTCAACTCAGGATATCTGCCGATACAGCATACCAATCTGATACCAGTGCTGTCTTTTTCCAAATTTTCCTCACAGCATGGAATATTTTTCATGTAAGATAACTGGTATGGTAAGGGGCTGTTGTGACACTAAAAAATTAGTTGGGGGTCCACCTGATCGGTCACAATTGGCCCATACCCAATCCACTTAATAAGGTCAGTATCAGCACCAATACTGATCCAGCATATCCATAACTGTGAATCTATTCACTGAACTAAACTAAATGATTTAAGTCGTCAGCAGAGTAAATTGTAGATTTATTTCAAAATTGTAGTGGAAATTTCAACCTGTAGTCATGAAACTGAGAGGTGAAAAAAAAATATTTTTTTCTTTTTTGCATCCAAAAATGTATTTATTATCAAGTTTGCACAAATTCTCTATCACCAAATTGCACATACAAATCACATCGTACCCTTATCTACTTTTGATTGTGCCATTGTGCACATATCAGAACACCTTAATCAGTCATAAATTTAACCAGTGGAAACGTTTTTTTCATCTGTACAAACATTTGTCTGAGCTTTGTAAGGCACCAAAACCAGAACGGTCAAATTTTGAACATGAGCACGTACAGCGTTCCTGAACAGGCCTCACGGCAGCGCCGGATGCCAGATCAGTATTAGCAGCTCCATTTGGTCCATGTCTGTGAATGTGAACTCACAGTGAAGGGATAAGTGTAATAAGAGGAGATTATTCCATGCGGGCGAGCTGTAACTCACTTTATGGGCTTTGACTGGATGAGGAGAGCAGGCGCTGAGGTCCAGCTCTGTAATATCCAGTTATAAACTGACGCAGCATGAAGGGCTCCGCTCCGCAGCTCTAACCTCCTCCATGTTGGCACCAGACACTCTATGATGTTAACATTTGGGATTTGGGGCAAAAACTGGGCTTGTAAATTTCAGATCTCCGAGTGAGAGTTTGCCAGTTTCAGCATATTGACCTCTCTGTTTTCTACATCAGTCCAACAGTCAGCCATTAAAATGAGCTGCTAACTACGAGGAGGGCTCAAACTAACGCACACACATACACATAAAAACACACTCATGCTTGTACAAATGTGCACACACTGTCTGGCAGTCAAAGGTTTTGAGTCTTCCTAATTATCAGCCAAACTGCTCAAGAAACATCAGAATAGAGGTAGACCGATACTGGGTTTTGAAGACCAATACTAATGTTAATATTAAAAATGTTAAAATATATATATATATTATTTATTATATTTGAGATCACATTTACTGTCTTTTTTTTTTAATCTAAAAAAAACAATTTACTGGCCAATGTTTTTTGACACAGAACACAAACTGATCAAGAAACTCAAATAAAGATAAAGGCTTCTTATTCTCATTAAGAAAAACAGTTTCCAAAAACAGTAAGTTTCCAAATTAGTGCTGAATTACATCCCTGTCAGTCACCTGACACCCACAGGAGGAATCAAAGTCTTCACCAGGAAATAATCCCTTCTAAACAAGTTACCTAACAAACGTCACTGTCACTCTATTCTTATTTGGGACATCTTTATTAGCTGGAGCAGCAACCACTTTAAAGCTGGGTTTGATGCTGTAAATGTCTATTTATGTATGAAACAATTTGTGAATTAAATAGGGGAAGGTAACCATACAGAAGACGTAAAGAACAATACTTTTATTCTGCTTTTACTGTTTTAATGTTAATCAACAATGCTTGTGAATTAATTCCTTTTACAGTAATTAAATTCTGTATTCATTTTGTATCCCTTTCCCCAATATGAATACATGCACATCTTGAAGTTATGAAACCTCATAAGACACACACACCCTAGTCCCCGCAGGACAACAAAACCCCAGAGCATTCCAGAGGAGGTGGGAGTGGAGAGTTTGGAGGGTGGTGGGGGTAGAGGGATGTTAAATTGGTGACTTGGAAGGCAGAGCCTTTCCAGAAGCGAAGCGGACAACCTGTGGTTGGGGTTGAATTCTTTCCCTCTCTGGCTCCTTTTAGAAAAGAGGAGAAAACGGCAAACACAGACCCCTCCATTCAGAGTAATTTATCCCTATGGCCAGGCCTTCTTTACCAGCTGCAATAGCCCCCTTCCGGGGCTGCCCAGCAGGATGCCTGCGAGTGGCGTGTGAAACTCTCCTGTCTCCTTCAGCTCAAAAGGGAAGGATGAACAATGGCCCTCGCCAGGCGCTGGCTCTGAACAATCCCTCTCTCTGCTTCACTCTCTGCCTTACTTTCTCCGTCTCTAAAAGCAACCACAAGCTATTCCCGCAAAACCCACATTCCTCTATCCATCCAATATCGTCCGTCAGCAGCCATTTTCTTCAACATAAAATGTTTTCTCTCATCCGTTCCTCTTTACGTCTCCCTTCTCTCTTGCCTCAAAATCTGTGCTCGGTTTCCCATCCATTTCTCTCAGCCTCAACTCTTTTCGTCTTCCGTTTTGGTAACACCAAGACAAACACTCTGAATCAAGGCGAAGGGGAGCACGAAGCACCCCACATTTTTCTGGGTTCTCAGGACCCCATTTGACCCTCCCATTGCCCCAATCATCAAAATGTGGGTGACTCATCCTCCATCAACATGTCTCACCCCAACCATCTTTCCATCTTTGAAAAAGCCCTGCTGGATCTTTACTGCCTGAAGGGGCTTGGACCAAACTCAGAGAGCGAGTGAACAAAGCAATTATTGGTCTGATTAATAGCATATTTGTCAGGGACACAATTACAACTGACTGTGATTTAACGTACCCCATGTGAGATTTCCACAACACATGGAACACAACAGTGAAAACAATGAAAATGAGTGTGGACAATGAGACAGCTTTGTGCCATTACAATAAACTCCATAGCATGTCTCTTTCCCCAGGCGGAGGATGTTAGAGAGCGAGCTGGGCTTCAGCGGAACATGTGGCTCATCAGTTCGCATGGCGACTCTCCAACTGGTTGAGGCTGAGAAACAGGCAAAGTACATGTCAGTCTGATCGATCAATAACAAAAAACACTGCTTCTGCACTCCTCTGTGGGAGTCAGCAGTTGGGGGAAAGAAATGTGGACAGTTTCCCCACAGAAGGAGCCTCAGCAACAATCTGCACAGCTCTTACGGGAAGCCATTTTCCCCCCAGCACTCAACCATTCACCAGTGGCTCCTACAGAGCTATTGAGCATTCACCAGGCACCTCCACATCCCCGACAAGCGCAACAAAAAGCATTTTAAAGCAACACTCCCCGCAGTTCCCACACTATTTCACCTGTCAAATGCTTACAAAACAGTCGAGGAAGGCCAAATGCTCCTCAGGGGCGCCACAGCACACCTCTTGCCAGCCTCTGCCCCACTAAAGACGTTGTTATTCCTCTTAAAGAAAGAATACACTATAAATTTGTCCCACCTACTATCATGAGCAACGATACTGAGCCTCAAGGCCCAGACAGGACCTTCCACCTTGACAAGCATCACCTAAAGTAGAGCAGGAAACCAGAAGAAAGACTTTCCTCACAGAGCCAGACTCCCAGAGCGAAAGGATGAGTCATCTGGGAAGGATGCTCGGGAAATCAATACAAACCAATTGTCTGTTTGAGGAAGGAGACAACAGAAAAGGCAAAGAAAGGGCAGTGCCTTAGATCCGTTGTGCTGTAGGAAATTAGAGGCGTCTGCAGAGTCAGAACCTTGTCCGGCTGATTGATCATTTGAGTAAACTAGAAAGATGTTAGGGTCTCACATAGCTTCACGGAGGTCTGACGAAGAGAGTAAGAGGAAGTCCTCGGGTCAATCATTTACTCGAGTCTTCATTTTGAATTCAGAGGAACATAGCTCTGCAGACTATGGGTGTTAAGTCAGCTCACAGTCCTTTTTTTATTCCTCCTTGGCCATAAAATAAGCAAAAAACTGTTTCTCTGTTCTCGTTTTTTATAGGTTTTAGCGCATAATGCAAATAGCACAGTTTCAATTTAGCTTTATTCATACTCTAAACTGAAGAACAAAACACGCTGTATCATTGTCCAAACACCTTCGTTTAACAAAAATTTGTTGGAATTTCCGGGCAGCAGTTGAGGCCTCCGACAGTTACCAGTGTTAATGGATGACATTTAATCGCACCCTCTTGCTTTCAATATATAGAATATATGTATATACTGTATGTACGTATAGAAACAAAAATTACTGCAGTTTTGGAGTCATAACTGATCAGACCTAATTCATATTAAAGGCCAGATTTTCAGCTCTTCAATGCAAATAGTCATACTATACACACATCACACCCCTAATAGTTAAACTCTGAGAAAAGAAAGTACAGATTTGCAACGTCTGATAACTGGTGTTTGACAATAAGGTGACAAAAGCTGCAACCCTGTTGCTTATTCAATGACAGGCTTTTATCTCCCTACCGTTTGAATTAGAGACAACTGCTCAGTAAATTTGCAACTCTCTAACTCATCTTAAGAGGCAAAGCAAAACTCCCACTAAACATACTTTTTCAATTTTCCACTGTGTGTGTAGGATGGAGAGGTACAGCTTCACTTAGGCTAATTATAGGCCGTCTCTAACTGGTTTTGTTGCTATGGTGCACATAATCCATTATCTGCATACCAGGGATGTCAAAATATAAAACTGGCTGGGAGTACATTTGCTGTGTATGGACTAGAAATTCTGCAGAGAAACACAATCTGTTAATGCAAATAAAAAACAAACAGACTAAAAAATATGAACACAGGATTTGAAATAAGGCAGTCACTTGAGCTTCTGTCCTAACTCTTGCTGCCAGAGCGCTCCACAGCACCGCAGCTCGGGTTGAGTCCGGAGGAGAAGTTAGACATGACAGAAAGCTTTTCACGCGTCTGCAAGTAGAAATGACAGCAGCCCACACTGCTGCCCTAATAAACCTCCCGTTTAAATAGACGGCACAAATATTTGCTCTGTCAGTCTGAGGTGCTTAACGCGCCGCAGCCTTCAGATCACGTTGGACTGGAGCTGCAGTTATGTATCCCCTCTGGCTGGAGAATAATTACGCTCCAGTGTTATGACAACTGTTAATGGATCATCAACAGCCATAAGGAGGTGGAAGCACAATCCTCATCAAAGTTTCATTTGTAGATGCTGCAATCATCAAAATCACTACACAGTCCTGTTCTTCGAGTTAAGCTCCCCACCTTGATCAACAATAAAAGCTAAAACAATCAAGAGTGTGTGCGTTTTTCAGTCCCAAGCCATTGCCTGTTGTTTAATATCTGCTGGGACGCTGCGGCTGGTATCCTGTTTTAGACCCTCATAAAAGGAAAATCAGGATGTAACTCAATAAACGTTAATTTGGCCCAAGGCATTTCGGAATATGAAGACATCAATCTTAATG
>NTHP01000993.1:14447-31331 GCA_003416845.1 Oplegnathus fasciatus | reverse complement strand
AACTCCCTCCAACACCACAGCCTCCCGGAACTCAGCCACAATGAACTTGAGCTAGAGTTAACCACACGGCCACTCTCAGGGGGTGTGTGTGTGTGTGTGCATGTGTGTGCAACATATAGACAGAAAGGGAGGAAGAGAGAGATCACCAGCCAAACTCCCATCCCCCATAATACTCCCTTCCTCCTCCTCCTGTCAAGGCATTCCAACCTCACAGGAGGCCAACACGGGGCAATGAACTGGGACTAAACCAACAACATCCCATCTCATCCCACCAACACCACCACATCACCTGCATATACACCTGTGTTAAGAGTGATAAGAAGTTCTGCTGCATTTAGACCGACATTTGTGGTGTGTCCAAAAGATGTAGCTTCTTCATTCATTTCATGAGACCACTGTTGGCACATCTGCGATCGCGACACAGAGGCCCTAGAAAGGATGTAAGCAAAAAAGTTTAACCTGGCTAAACTTTTGCTGCAACATAATGCAATGTCATCCCTCACTGACCTGTGCTGGACAAATGTGTTGCAAATAACTAACTTCTAAGAGCAAAATTTACGCACCATCAATTGTTACAAAGGAATATATAGGGCTTTATTCACTGATGGACTGAGCCTACACTGCTCATCTTCAATGCTCCACTGATGCTTTTCAAAAGACATGATTTAGATATATGTTGCATTCAGTGGTTTTGTAATCCAGTGGTGAAGTGTAGTTTTGTAAATGCAGCACACGGCTGGACAAGCAGAGATTATGTAGCTGCGAGCACCATATTAATCTCGCACTTCTCTGTCAACTGTTGGTGGTTAATGGGATGACGGTGACTAAAAATCTTTCTAACTTTTCTTCTGAAATGTGCTTTAGAGCAAAGGTTGGTTTTCTTCACATAGAGAGGAGCATGAAATCGTAAAAACTCCGATGTTGGAGTTAAAAGGTTTTCACAGAATAAAAGCAATGGATGATGAGAATGATGATGGTGGTGTTGGAGCTCAGTTCCATATTCCAATTTATTTGATCCCTGTAACTGGTTCCATGGATTTTCCCACAATCCCCTGCGGCCCTGAGCTGCTCCCACAATGCCCGGTGGGGATCTGTGGGTCCCAAACAAAAGCCCCCGGGCAGCCTGGACCACAGTTAAACATGTTAAAGACACACTGGAGCAACTCTTTCTCGTCTTTATGCACTCCTTTCTCTCTATATTTCACTCTCTCTCCCTCTCTCTTTCTTTCTCTGACTCACCCACCCCCATCACCACCACCACCACCACCTTCCTCCTCTTACTTCATAAGAGGGACAAGGGGGGGAAAAAAAGAGACTCTTATCCCACAGAAAAGAGAGGAAGAAGAAGAACATTGAGGGCAGGGAGGGAGAGGGTCTTGGTGATTGATTAGAGGCAGAGAGGAAAAATGGTTGAGTCTCACATGAAACACAGAAGCAGCTAGAGATGACTCTATTCACACTTGTTAAAGAGCACTTTCCAAAGGCTTTCTCTACGCACACACATATAGAGAAAAAGACTGACTCCACTGCTCTTAAAGGCACTCTGTCAGGGTGAAAGCAGCTTTCCTCTATAAAGACTCCCAGACCCAAACATCTCTCTGAGCCCCGCCAAAAAACAGAGGTTGAATCCAGACGACTTTCCACTTGCAGGCAAACTCTAAATATAGATTTTGACTTTGATATCAAGTTTAGAATCTGAAACAAATACTTCTACTACAGTACTACTGCAAATGACATGTTCCAGGATGCTCCAAAATAAAACAAGTCGGTTTTACTTGGCCCCTCAGATCTGACCTGTGCTATTAAGAGAAACCTTGAGTCCCTCGAGGCATCGGTATGCTTTAAAGGAAGTCCTTTTTGGATCGTTGAAGAGCATCTGAAACCCCATGACGACACACCTTTCTGATCTGGGAATTCAGATCTGCGTCAAACTATTCAACATTCTGAAGCCAACAATCCGAAAAGCATGCAGCGATTTACGCAGAAATTGACCAGACACGCAGAGCTGAGAAAGTATGCTGAATTTTAACTTCTGTGTACAACCGGGTGCAATACTATGTATGAGGAGAGGCTCCACCCAAGTCAGTGTGATGCCTTTGTTTTTCGTAAAAGAAGTCTACAGGTAGTTCCTACATCCTCAGCTCAGCTCCAATACAAACCTTCGCACTCAGGGCTCCTTGGCTGTGCACTTCCCTACCTTAAAGCCTTTCTATGATACCATCTTGTACTTTTTCCTCATTTCAATAACTAATGTTGTGCTGCCTTAGCTTTTCAACACATTTTGAGCACTTTTTAATCCTCTTCATACTTTTTTCTATGTTTTGACTTTCCCTTTTATTCAGAATCTGATATTCTAACTATATTGCAAAATAACTGCAGAACTCTTTTTATTGCTATGTTATGTGCTATACAAATGTGCTTTATAAATAAATTGATTACATCTGGCCAACATTTTGACATCCGTTGTGACTGTTGCTAAACCCCAAATGCACTACCGACTACATTCATGAGGCTGCAAGATGGTAAAACCCCAAAACAGTGGTGACCTCTTGTCCCGATCTACCCCATGCCAGGCTCCCTGTCTGTTTTTGATGATGAAGGAATGACAACAGGTGGGCCAGTGGCTCCAGACGCATGGGCATGCATGTAATCGTCATGACAGAGGGATTTGGATCCGGAGCAAACAGCCTCTCACCCCAGGACATACGATACCTCGTGACATCATGCTGGACAATTGTCTCTCACTGTGTACAACATGTGCATGTACATAAATGTCTGGTTTTCGTGATCCCTCACTGCAAACCTATACATGGTTTGACTTTTTCACCTCTGATCAGGTCAGGAAATAATGTTGCTTGCTAGTATTTTGAAATATTTTGTACAGAAAGTTGTGAGTGTTTCTGGTTGGTTCAGAAAAAAACATAAGAACTCCTTGATAATTTTTTACCCCTGGCAGCCAAAGTGGTTTGACAGAAAAATAAATGTGCGCCACTTATAGAAAGTTAAACTTCATCAACAAAGTCCAAGGAACAACATATCACACATCCTGTCCCAGGTAATTTCTGGGAAGTGCAAAAAACACCACAGCGAGGAGTGCTGAGCCCCAAAGTTTAGGACTAAGTGGGAAATAAACAGGATTCAAAAGTTGGAAAGAAATGCTAGAAACATATCTAACACTGTATCATTACTTCTTTCTTAACTTTATCATCCAGCCCCAGGGGAAACATCCAGAGACTCATTATATTCTAACTATAAATGTCTCTCCATCCAGCTGAGGGCTAAGGCATCTTTAAGCACAGTTAACTGAGCTGCCAGTGATATTGTGTAATCCAGTTTGTTGCTAAAGCTCAGCCTCCCTTCACCTAATCCACTCGTAATGGCTTGCCTTGATAACCTGTTTCCTTCCTCTCTTTGCAGCCCATTGGCATTTCCACTCTTTCAGCTGGCTTGTCCTGCCTTCTCCTCCTCTCTGCATCCACTGGACCTTTAACCTTAATCTATTTGTTATTCTTTTCAGTCTTCAAGTTCCTCCTCTCTGACCCTCGCTCACTTATCCCTTCCTTCTACCTCAGTCTGTCGTCAAAGAGAAGAGACCAGAGTTTTTCCTCATCGTACATGAGGTGGCCTCCAGCTCTGGGATGTCTCATCCAGACGCCGGGATAGGAGACCATCTCTTTTTTATTTGCCTCTTAAGTTGCAAGACAGACGATTCTTTAAGCAGAGCTCTGCTCCAGCCAAGCCCTGCAATAAATCTGTGCTGATTTAGACTGCAAAGACAGCTTCCTGGACAAGGCCAAGGCTGTGGGGATACACTGAGATTTGATGGGCTT
This sequence comes from Oplegnathus fasciatus, assembly GCA_003416845.1. Taxonomy (NCBI): domain Eukaryota; kingdom Metazoa; phylum Chordata; class Actinopteri; order Centrarchiformes; family Oplegnathidae; genus Oplegnathus; species Oplegnathus fasciatus. The sequence continues at coordinate 27,501 of NTHP01000993.1, read as the reverse complement.
GATGGTCTGGCCAGGGTTTAGCTGAAAGTGGTGTCAGATAAGAAAAGAAAGAAACGAGTCAGAGGGGCATCGTTGTTGCTGTGCAATCTGCTGATGTGAGGTATAATCTAAGTTAGGGTGGGCTATGTGGTTAAAATATTCTATCTGTGTATAAGTAATCACAATTTCATATTTCAATATATGAATAATTGATATGGTAAATCTTCTGTAAATTCTGGGAATTTTTATGAAAAAACGAACATAGATAAACTATCTAAATGGGAATATCCAGTCAGGTATATAATCCAGTGAATCAAATACCTTCATCATCATCGGTGTAAAAATCCAATAGTGCCACAGGGCACTCAAACTGTCCAGAGCTACTTTGGTATAAATGGTGTGGAAAAAAAGACATTGACAAATTTCTATTATTTCATAGTACTGTCATATCACCCAGCCTTAGTAAATATGTGTTTGTGTAACCTGCTACAATTGCATGCATCCATAAGCTCTATATAGCATGCTATCAGGCATCAGGGCATTTACAGAGCTGGTCAACGTTCTGGGAGGACCTTTGTGATCGATAGGCCTGCCAAGCGGCATTAGTCCTCCTGGCCCACAGGGCCCGTCTCTGGACACAAGAGCACAGGGACTTTAACTCTGATCTTATTTATGAGCACACAAAGGGCAGCACAAGGGGTCTTTTGGTGGGGCCTGTTCAAACAGAAGGCCGATGCGGATGGGTCTTTGAGGGGGCCGGGCCGCATTGACTCTGGGGAAGAGAGAGCGGCTGACAGGTCAGTCTTAAAGCCTTAAAAAATGGGGCCGGGATCAGGGGGTACACCAAGGGAGGGGAGAGTGAGGGAGCCACAGCCTTTTCCCTCAGCTCCCCAGAGACGAGCAGGGGCTTAGAGACAATGAGTCTGCGCTGTGGAGCTAAGAGGAGCCGGGAGTGAGCGCTGGTTAGGGGGAAGTTAAGGCAGGGAGGTAGGCGGTTGGGGTACAGGGGGCGGTCGATCTAGAGAAAGGGCCTCCACCTTGTCCCAGCTGTCGCACAGCTCCGCACAAGTATGCACCGTACCTCTCCAACACTCCTCGGGCCTCCGTCCCCATGGGCAGGAGAAAGAGTGCTAAATCAAGGAGGGACCCAGCCCCCTCTCCAGGCTGGCAGGGCAGGCGCTGATTTGGGGGATGAAGGGCAAAGGATCAAAGCCCTCAGGAGAGGAACACAACAGTTCCATCCAGCTGGACGCTTCCCTCCTGTCACCTCAGTGAGGGGGTGCTGACCAGGGAGCCATTTCGAGGGGGGGTGGGGTTTAGTATCATAAACCGCAAACCAGCAGGGCACTTGGTTGTATAGCATGTGTGTGTATGTGTGTTTATGTGGGAGGGGGTTGGCTAAAGTCAGATGTGACACTGTGTGAGCCAAAGCGCAGATCTGTCACGGCTGTCATTGTTGCTTAGCAATGAGGCGAATGGAAGGAGAGAGAGTGAAGAAAGAAGTGAGCAGGAGAAAAGCTATAACAGTGGGAAGAGAGCAGAGGACAGTAGAGGAGAGAAAACCAAGAAAGAGATTAGCAAAGAACAGAAGTGGAGAGCTGGGTGCACGTGTTCTCTCATCTGTGCATGCTAACAAACCCACGTTCATATATCTTCAAGCACGTGCCACTCACATCTGCGCATGTGTTTTTATGTGAGCTGACCATGAAAGGTTTCCGAATTCATCAAGCAGCACAAAAAGTTGCCCGGTCATCCAATTTATGGCTGCCTCAACCCAACCATGACCCTTCACCCCAAGTCCACTGACCTGGAAGTTACGTCCATTCGGGGCAGCCATTTCCTGACTCTATAAAGGAGGCAGCGGAACTGAAGGAGACTGAGGGTGAAAATGGAGGGGCAGAATCATTAACTATCAGCACAATGACCACAACTGTGTCCGAGTCCAGCCCAGCGTTTTGGAGAGGTCAACCTCTAAAGATCTGAGAGCCCCACAGCCAGCAGCACACAGAGCCTTCACAGCTGAGGGAAAAAACAGGCCTCTGACAGGACTACAGGCAGAGGCAAAGAAAGTCTATAAACAGCTGGCCGTGCTCACAAACAACAAAGGAAGAAACTGCCAGGGGCACTTTCTTGTGTTTTCCAACAAGTAAAAAATGGAGCCAAATTGGACGAGGCGCTGCTGTGAGAAGTGTGTATGATAATTCTGGTGCATCAGATGTCCAAATCTGAACAAATACGAAAAACACAACATTGTTGGATGTATATCAAGGTCTTGATCCTCAGCTACTATCAGCAGAGTGTTTCCACTCACTGCGCCTCGGCTATCAGTCTTCACAGCTCCACGGCCCAGCATACAGTCTCAGAGGCCATGAGGTAAGGCCAGACTGGAGACAGAGGCTCTTGTCTGGGCATGACAGTCTGGCGTGCTGGTCCTGGCTTGAAGCAGATCTGGAGCTTGACGTCCGTCTGTGCAACAATTTCAAGGTTACATCAAGGACCAGACAGCCAGAATCGACTGAGGAAGAGAGAGTCTGGCAAACATCCAGTCTTCTTCCTTCTAGTGCCAACTGCTACTAAAATCTGAGCTGCGTTCAATCCAAAGTCCGGCATGGCAGATAACATTCATGCTATTCTATCAATGGCGCTGTCCCAATGTCCCTGCAAGGGTTATACACAAAGGACTGGTGTTTGGCAATAGTTCAGATAAGCCTTTGGCAAAGTCAACAGTGGCATACAGAGATGGGTGTGTGTAATGGATAAGGAAGTAATGAAGTGGCTGGATGGGAGACAGGCAAAGGAGAAACAGAGTGAGTGAAGTGTTTAGATTCATGGGTGAGGCCCTTCCTTCACCCTTCATTTTACTCATCCCTTTCGGGGTTTGATGTCCATCGTCTCTCCACAGCCATCACTGAGATGCAGCCGTAAAGCTGGATTTAGACTTGCAACGAGCCTATACATTTTGAAGCTACGCTGTGCGATACGCCAGAGCTCACTGGTGACTTAAAAACTGCATGCCGGGCTATGGCAGACAACACGTGGAAACTGTAAGATCTGTGATTGGTCAGCTTGGCTGCTTGTGTTTTCTCCTGCACATTCTGACGTTTCTGTTTCTAAGATTGTTGATAGTGAAGACAACACAAAGAAAGTTGAAGAAAGCCTCAGTAATCTTTTACCTTTTCAGTTATGGACGTATTGTTCGGGCTGGGTATCGTTGGAAATTTTAGATTTTACCAGCTAATTTTGTACGTTTTTCAATATCTTCCTTTAAGGAATATAAACATGCTTTCCTACAAAGTCCTGTATTCATTTAAAAAATACTTCTCAGATGGTAAATGTCTAAAACCTAGCAGTCATACAAGAAATAAATAAAGAAGAGCGTCACTTTCTGCACTTGACAGGTTGATACAGACTCATTTTAGTTAGTACAAAAAAAAGAAAGATTCAATACCCATCCCTACATTGCTTTATATTACAAAGTGAATGAAAGAATGTAAACATGATTACTTTGGGGTATACAAGCACAACATGGCCTGATGATGTACAACATATCCAGCTTGTGTCACTGTGGTGCTATCAGAAAGTTGAATCCGACACTGAATTATAAATCAATTCCTGTGCCAAAGGCATCTTACGATGGGAACATCTCTATGTCGAGAACCTCTCAGCAGAGTGAATCGGTTACACGTTGACGGTTCAGCTTCCTCTCGTGAAGCCCACACAGTGAGATATAGATGCACATGTAGTGCCAAAAATGGGATGAGTATATTTAGCATCTCTTCCTTTTGATGTTCTTCCCCTCTCCTCCCTCAGCATGCTTCTCTCTTTCTCACTCTCTCTCCCTTTCTAGTGCCATCGCTTTGCAGATAAGGAGTTCTTCTCTCTCCCCGAGGAATGGAAATATCTGCAAGGACATTGTAAACACAGTAAACAGGGCACAACACCATTAAGTCGTCCATGACTCAGCGCCGGCACAATCCCAAGCTGCTGCTTTTAACAGGAGCAGTATACTCGTCTTTAGAAAAAGAAAAGCAGTTTCAATACAGAATGTGAAGCATATTCAATGATGTAGTAGCTTCAATGCGAAAATAAGCCCACTCAACCTTAGCTAGAGTGAACAGTTTTAACACTCGTCACTGCTCTTTGTTGTTCTAGCTGATTCATGGCGCCTTTCTGCAGCGTGGTTTGATTTCAGCCCATCTTCTGATAAATAAATAGCTTAAAAAGGTCAAACTAAGGCACTCGAAACGCTGAAGCATTAAGAGACGTAAAGAAGCATTGGTGTGTGCGATGGGGCTGAAAACTGCAGCTTCTCTACAATTAATAACCTTTTCTCCATCCATCTGGCTTTATTCTCGGCCCTCAAGTAAAAAACACACTTGAGAACCTTTGAAAATAATCGTCAGCAATGTGACCTGACTCTATTTTGTTACTTTCTAGAGTATTTTTTAATGCTGTTCACCAACATTTAAATAGACCAGACAGCAACACAACAAGACATGTTGTATTTTGAATAAGTGGTGGGATCATGATTTTTTTATTTTATTTTTTTTGGATTGGAAAACGTCAATAACTTGCTCTTACTATGCTATCATCGCAATCACTACTAGCATTGTTCTCTCTGAGAAGACATGAAAAACATTGCTGAATGCAACATGTTCAGGCCCCTTCTGTGGGAGTTTTCAAAAGTGCTTCAGGGAAATTGAGAAAACCATAAACCTAAGTAGTAGATGAGGCAGATTGAAGAAAAACAGAAAGCTGTAAATTACAACACTTTGTCAAAGAATAAGTAGTTGAACATAAAGTTATATAATCCTGGTAGTGTAGCAGGAATAAATACATGTTCCATTTAACCTTTCCCAAGAACCAATGGGGAAACATTAAAAAACTGCTGCATTTCTTAGTTTCTTGTGTTTTACCCCTTTACCACAAGTGACATCTTTAAATACCATCATTACATAGTGATTTTTTGAGTTTTCAAACTTTCTAGGCCGTTTCAATTCACTTAACTACAGCATAAAAAACTCAACTTGCAGAGACTTGAAACATAGAGTTAGTTAATCCGTCACAGCAAAAATCGGCTCTTCATTTATTTGTCAACGCTGCAGTTAATGCAGTTCTAAATGCATAGTCGTTTGTAAAGTCTGCACAGGATGAGAAAGTATAAAATTCAAAACTTCGAAAGACAAAAGAATTTTGTTGCCATTTTATTTTGAGTAATTTTTGGAATAACCGAGTTCATGCCCTATGTGTGATGGCGCACGTTTTAACTGGATCTGAATAAATTACAAGGGTTCAGAAGTGCATCATGTGTTGCAGTGAATGGTGGCTCTGTTGCAGAACAGCGAGCCCTGAGCCGTCTGACTGATCAGGAACACGAGGTCATCACTTGATGTTCCCTGGACATTGCCTCAGTTTTATCTTGAAGCTTCCTCCCATCATCTGACTCACCACTAGCAGCGGCTCAGTATTCGTTTCAGGGTTGACATCTTTGAAGGGTCACCAGTATAAAAACTAATTGAAACTAATTTCCAAATGGGAAAAATACAGTTTATGTCCATGTCGTCTTGTGGCCTGCTGCTGGGAATCTCTCCATTGTCTTTTCGGGGACTTGCATACACATCAGCCGCAGATGTCAAAACTAATTATGCGAATGAAAAAATACAGTCTATGTATGTTAGCAATCAGACCCTTTTTAAGGGGGTGAGGCAGTGCGTTGGAAGCCATTGTCCACAGCCTTCGCTCTCTGTGACAGGCAAAACTAAGATTTTATTATAGTCAACTTCCAATCTATCTATAGCATTTGTGCTAAACAAAAGATAAGATTTCTGGTAAGTATCAGTAGGAGTATCAGTTGGAGTGTAGTTATGATGTGTCAAAATATCATAAGGCCAGTCCTGGCTATTTCACATGCCTATCAAATGAGAGTCACCCAAAAGCCACAGCTTATCTCCTAATGCTCTCAACACCCTCCCTAATTCCAGCTGGTCCCATCTGACCACACCTTTACACTATGTCTTTTTGTGTAGGACTAACAGCTGTGAAGCAAACTGATATGAAAGAATTGACTCCATGTTACACTGGACCAGATGAAGGACATTTCACACTCCAGTTGCTCTACAGAGAAACTGCTCCAGAAGGTGGATGACAGGTATAGCATCCACCCATTATCCTAACCATCCCTCCCTTCCTGAACACAAACCGAGGTCAGAGGTAGTTCAAGGGTAACGGGAGAGTTTGTTTGCATTCCAGAGCTGCTTCTATGCTGCTTAAGTGGTCAGACAGTCGGCGTTTTTGAGTCCTGGAGGCACATAACCTCAGCGTCCTCCTCTGAAGGGCAATAGGTCATTTGATGCCGGGAAAGGGTTATCGCGGGGAAGGGGTGAGGGTGTGCTGTAGTGAATGAGCACACTCCTTCGCCAAGAATAGCCATCACCCAAAACCCCCAAGGCAGGAGGGGGAAGAAGCAGGGCACTGACACCCTACACTTTAGAGAGACTGAGCGGAGAGGGAGGGTTACAGTAACTGGAGGGCATGTGAGAGCCCCTGTGGCATCCAGCCTTCAAGCAGACACTGGAATGGTGACGCGGGTTAGGTTCTGATAGCTGGTTCCACTTTAGATCTGGTTCCAAGTTCGTTGAAATACCTGGATTTGTTGAACTCAAATATTTGACAAAAGATTTGTTAGACTCTTTTATACCAGCAAAGAGTAATGTACAATACATTGAGTAAGCAATTTAGCTAAAGAGCAAATATATAATGTATCTGGGAAAATCTTGAGTATGAGGCTAGAATGTATTGAGAATTTGTGTCAATCTTTTGAGTTTCAGTTCTTAAACTTTTGTTTCTTTAAAGTTGTTGAAAGCTAAACCTAAAAAGATTTGATAGGGGATTCGATCAAATGCTTTTAGCTGTACTGATGAGATCAACATGAAAGCTATAAAAACAGAGTCATCCCAGAATTCCCATCCCAGTTCTCCAGGAAGGTCAGAAAAACAATGCTAGCAGACCAACTGCAACTGACTTTTAATCAACTTAGTAGATAAGGAGAAGTAATAAAATGATATCACGCACACTAATCTAAATTAGTAGTAAGTGTATTTCCAGATATTCGCAGCACCACTCAGCTCAGTGACAGAGGAGAAGCTAACAGCAGGAGCAAAGCCTTCAGTGCGGCGTGATGCTTGTTGGACTCAGTCACATACAGCCTCCCAGGCCTCCCTCATAAATCAATGCTATCCGGCTGAGGGGGGGAACGGAAGAGTGCCAACACTAAATCCAATTATAAAACGGGCTGGCACCACTTAGCCTGATGACGGTGTCTACCTGAACCCCCAGGGGTGACAGCAGAGCCGGGAGTGCCAGCTTCAGCTGTGGCAGCAGAGGAAGAAAATCAGCAGAGGAAGATGTGCATGTGATTGTTTTGGAGTACATGTGTGTATTTGTTACAATCAACAGAGTTAGCTGAGTGGTTTCTGGTTGGTGTGTGTGTGTGTGTGTGTGTGTGTGTGTGTGTGTGTGTGTGCGCGCACGTTTTTTGGCACACTGCCAGAAGCACATATCTGAGTAGAGCACTACGGGCGCCAGGCGCCAGCTGAACCTTTTTATTTCAGCCCGCTGCCGCAACTGCCGGGCAACTTAACTGCACCCTGGCACCTGTCTCACATACATATACACACCCACAACATGAAAACGCACACAACAGAGGCAAATGCATGTAGCATGGAAGAGACTCACACTAAGCTGCGGCACCTGTCAAGGATTTAGCATGAATGACTGTGTGAAAGTATAGCAGGGAGATACCTCTGATATCCTGAAGCCACAAGTCGTGACCTTTCTTTCCCTGCTCTAAAACTAAAACTCATCTCTCTACTTTGACAGCAGTGAAGTACAGTACAGCTTCGGAGAACTGAGCTCCAACCAAATTTAGGACCAGTTCTCTCACACCACACATTGACTGAGTTGGTAAAAGAAAAACACAACAGCCACCTCTGAGCCTAACCATGACCCTAAAGGCTAACCTACATGCAGATATAAAATTAATGCTTTGCCGCAGAGTGGGAGGGCAAGAGGAAGAGTAAAAAACCTTGAAATATGCTTTTAGAGCCTCTCTTAAGCGAGCATGAGCCCACACAGCATCCCTATTAAATGAGCAATTTCAGAAGCGACTGTGTTTTATGAACGCTGCTCTAAAGTGTGTCCCTGCCTCCCTGCCGGCTGCCAAGGTTACAGCAATCAATTGAGCATCTAAAGTAGCCTGCAGGACAGGTAGTCAGAGAGGCCACTGACTAACATTGTCAGGAGGTATTTGTAAATGTGCCCTAACTGCCAGTCAATGTATAGTACACACTGAAGGGTAGCTGTGTAAATCAAGTTCCATAGAGCAGTTACTATATATATGAACCTTACACAAGGCCATAGACCCCAGGTCATCCTAACAGGCAATTATCTAATCTAACAGTTAACACGCTGGTAAGAGAGATGATGTCAAATCCTCAGACTGCAACATATCTAAATAGGCTTCGACCTAATTTACACCTGACAATATCATGGATCTCATAAATTATGCCTACATTTGATGCTGCTGGATTGTATTTGCAGCAGGCATTCAAATACCTTTTCAATATGCACCCTGAAATCTGGCTTTCTCTCACCAAAACATATGCTGTCACACACACAACACTCCCTTTCATATTATCAACGTCCATCAACATTGACAGACGCTTTGCTTGTTGCTCCGCATGAGTCAATTTTCTGGCAATCCTAACCCGCGTTTGACAACGGTGCTATCCAACATGCTTGCTTCTTGTCCAATTTGTTTTTCCTGGTTGGATTCATAAATGCAATCATATATTAATTTTTCTTTATATGGTTTCTGCATATTCATTTGGATTATACGATGTTCAATGGATTTTCACCAAACATTTTTTGGAACTGGAAAGTGAGCTATTCATTTCTACTGATACAGTTTGGCTCTTCGGGAAATTATGCTGTATATGAATGAAACCGAAGCCATCAAACTACTAAGGATAGTGAAAGAGTGAAAATGAACAGGCCATTTTGGACGCTGACCAGAGTTTTTCAAAAGCCCAGTCCAATCCCAGCATGCTGCTCCAGCCTACAGGGCTGGGTCCAGGCCTGGCTCTGATTTAACTGTGCCCCAGATTTCCTCTCCCTCCCAGGCTAACACCTGGACAGGATCTGTAAGCAGCACCAGTCTTCCAGGTCTGGACAAAAACATCCCTGCCTGCTCTGTCCCCAATCACCTCATAACTTAGGAGCAATGAACACACTCAGCATCTGCCACCAATGTAAAGCTATGTGAGAGCCTTTGGGCTGCCTGAAGCTCAAGGTTTTGTCCAATTTGAGCAAGAGGGAAAAACAGCATAAATTAAAAATGTCTGTGACAAGACAGGCAAATTGTTGTTGCTGCCAAAGTGAAGCGTTTGACATGTTCCGTGTGACTTCTAGAAGTTTAACTTCTACTCAGGTCAAACCTTTACTACTAAACTATGAAAATAAAAAAAGGCAGACATACTGTATAGATTAGCTTTAGGAAAACCACAGAGCCCTGCCTTACCGACTGGCTCACAATCCAGAGGGTCCGTCCTTAGTTCTCCCCATATGAACTTGTGGTGTCCCAGCCATCAGTGACAATGATAGAAAGCGGACACTCAAGGCCAAGGCCTCCAAGTTAAATGCCATTTATACACAAAAATCACAAAAGAAGTGGAACAAGCCTTTGAGAAAACCCATTTTGGGCCATGACTGTGATTTGGAGCAAGCTCTCTAAAATAAATGTGGGCTAAATGAAAATGAGGACGATGTGAGACGATGGACTTTGCCCAACATAGATGGATTTGTCTCTTGATGGCCGATACAATAACTTAAGTAGGCGCTTCTCAGAATAGAAGCCCCATAGATCAACCACCTAGCAACAAAAGTGGAAAATCATGCTGACCCAATTAGTGCCGACTCTCAGCAGAGTATTGTTGCAGCCCGCCTAAGTTCACTTTAGTCCAGGCAGATGGTTCCCCTGGTTCTGGTGGAGAGTCTTGTTGTTGTTATTCTTATTATCTTCCCTTAGTTTTGCCTCAAGGCATAAAGACTAACTCTGGCCCCTGGGAGTGGCTACTACAATCCTCAGGCAAAGTCACTGTAACACTGAATCACTCATTATTCGGCCTCTTTTCCTTTCCTTTCTCTTTTCTTCCTTCCAGCAATTCTACCGTTTCTTGATCATTTTCTAAATACTTTTTAAAAAATGCCCTCACTTATATGCTGACATCCAGCTATTGGACTTGTCCAAATACATTCAAAAGTATAAGGCACCAAAAGAATATCAATTCTTTGTTTTGCAAAATGTTAGCCTCCACTGTCGCCTATGATTTGTTTTTTGGGTTTTATTTTCCAACCATGTAGCACAGCAGTGCCATATTGTTTAGCAGATGACATGAAATTCCTGTATACTCCTATATTCCTGTCATACTTTTTGAAGTTGCAGCAGCCTCAACTGCCAGTCTCTCAAACATTCCTGACGTTTACATTGACATTTTAAATTGACTCTTCTTGTAATCACAGTCCTGCATTTAAGACTATGTGTGCATGTGACAATGACAGGGAAGTACAACGTAAATCAAACATCTGAGTACAACCTCGCAGATAAACAACACCAAACAATACAGCTTTCATTTGTAATGCAGAGCTTCGATGCAGCGAGACTGATGTGGTCGTTTGGCAAGAGAAGACAGACGTACAATTCACACTCGTGCAGCAAGCGCAAGCATGATGTGTGTTTAAGACGCAAGGATGCCTATAGCATCCTGGCCAGTCCAGTCTAGGGCTATGAGTAATAATTACTTTGCTATTGATTAACCTACAGATTATTCTTTTCAATTAATAGATTATTCATTAGCATATAAAATGTCACAAATGATGCCAAATTCCCATCCCAGCAATGTCTTACTATTTTGTCGAGCCTGTCAAAAAAAGTATGCAATTTAAAATGATGTGAAATGTGAAAAAAGCAAGCAAACACTCGTATTTGCACTTGTCTAGTCATCGATCATTCAACTGTTCTTTCACCCTTTGCAGTTTTTAGTTCTCTGACCTGTTTGTCAATTTAATGCACAGCAATAAATAAACAACAGTGTCTGCTCTGCTTATTATAAACTAACCATAAAACAATCATGGCCCCTTTTATGGCACCAACTCTTGATCACTGCACCGTGAACAGTGGACACAGCCAGCCATGGGCCCTTATCAGGCGCTACTGAGCTCAGTTCTATTCTGAAGGTGCTGTTATGAAACACTGAGTGGGAGTTGTAGTATTATACATAGCTGCCTGTGTAGGCCAACTCTTTAATCAGTCACTGTAATTGCCGGGATGGACTTTGAACCACAGACATATTTGTCTCCGCTTTTCATCCGTGGCTAAACAACTAAGGGGAGGGAGGCAGCAAGCGTTCGGGCCCCGGCCGTGCTCAGCTCCTGTCCCGGCCCCGCGAGCAGCCAAGCATGGACGAGCAACAGAGGGGTCACAAACTGGAGAAAGAGTTTTGGGTGAGGGTGGGACAGAGAGGGAGAGACGAGGAATGGAGGGGGTGGAGTGGCTCAGAAAGAGGAAAGAAGGGAGTGTAGAGGCGGCGAATGGAGGGGACATGATGGTACACAAGTCCCCAGTGGCAGATTGAGTGCTTTTAGGAGCCCAAACAGGGCTCTCCTCTGAATACTAAGACCTTTCATAGAGGCAACACTGCTACAGAGACGCAACTCCAAAGCCTCTCCTTTGAGGCCCCTGCGATATATGGGGCTTTCAACTGCTTGTGCAAGAGTAGGTCTAATTGGAAGTGGAGGCGATACAAGAAGGGGGTTAGGGAGGCGGGAGCAGAGAAGCTAAGGAGAAGAAGAGAGGCAAGGAGGGGTGCTTGATTTAAGAGGCCATTGTTTTAACAAGTACATTCTGCCTCCCCCTCCTTTCTCCTCATGGCTTCCCCTTCAGATGCCCACACTCCACAGAGTCAAAAGGCGGCGTTTAGCCCCTGTGAACGAAGAGGGGCTGGGCTTGTTTTGACACTTTGTCCTCCTTGGCTTCTGTGAAAAGGCCCCGCTTCTATGGGCCACTCGAGTTCATTAGGGAGTGCAGCGCTTTCAGTCGCGTCCCCATTCCAGCTCCAGGCCTCAATGGGGCCTCCAAAGCCCTTCACTGTTTGTATAATAAAGACCCTCACCACCTCCACAACTACCACCTCAATTTCCTTCACCACAGGCCTGGCTGAGATAGTGTCTGTTGGGTAAGGGTCTTTTAAAAGAAACAAAGTTCTCTGCCAAAAAAAAATTAAAGCAATTTCGATGTAAGTGATAGGCAACGCAATTCATCGACCTCATATCATTCAAAAATGAACTTAAAAGTTCATCTGAAGCTAATGTGAAGCTTTAGCAGTTTGGAAGATACTCACTTGAGTAGTCTGAGTCTTTTTAGTACCAAATTCTCAACTCAAGGAAACACTGTCCTTTTACATTTCATAAGATTATAACTTTAAAAGGTATAACGAGTAGGATTTTCCTAAAAAAAAATGTATAGACTCATGCAAAAATAATCCCTCTCAATCATTACTTATGACCCACTAGAAGTGTGTGGCGGTGTCTGTATCTGCAGAGACCCTTCGCTCTGTCTGTATTTTCTTATTTTGCTCTGTTCGGGACGTTTCTGGGCATCAACCTTTGGGAAGTGGTGTGTAGCCCCCAGCCAATAACAGCGCGAAGTGTGGAAGGGGTGGAAGGGCGGCACTCTATAAAAACGTAGCAAACAGTTGCCAGATCGTAAGCACACGGGCCCACCAGAAGCTTTGAGCCAGGTAGGAGGGACCAACTTAACTAACTTAACTTATCTATAAATACTAAGTTGATATGGTTAAAGTTAACTATGGTTCAGCTGAACTGAAACATATTTTTGCACAGAACAAAGACTGTGGCTTTAGCCCCCCATCACTTATACTGCATTGGAATTGAACAGAGGACCATTAAACAACACAAAAATACATACATTCACAAAACTATATACAGATACAAGCAAACA
>NTHP01000992.1:174221-186115 GCA_003416845.1 Oplegnathus fasciatus | reverse complement strand
GGGGGGGGGGGGGGTGTGCCTTGGAGACAGGCAGTGTCAGTCAGACTAGCAGGGCCGCAGGACTAGCAGAGCTCCCAGACTCAGCAGCAGCAGGGGCGGTGGCGTGCTTACCTGTGGCCAGGCCCCCCTCTGCTCTCCCCTTCATCCCTCCTCCTCCTCCTCCTCCTCCTGGGCCAGAGCTGCCCAGAGCCTCCATGGGGAAGGAGGGCCGTTCGCCCCTGTAGGGCTTGGGCCTGAAGGGGAAGTCTTTGTCTTTACCTTTGGAGCCTTTGGGCCGGCCTGCGGTCTTCTTCTTGGACTTGCCATCCCCTTTCACACCCAGTAGGGGGTGCACCTCTGAGGAGAGAGAGGACGGACTCAGGGTCAAAGTTCAGCTTTTCACAATAAAACAAAGAAACACACATTCAAATGATGATACTTTTTGTCATGTTGCCTAATTTCCATATATTACACATATGACAATGGTGAAAAGCTTTTCAATAACCTGTACTAAAATTGGCTCACAAGGTAAATTCATTATAATGAACATTTCCACAGAGTCAACAGAGTCATGTCATATTCACCATGCTGCTCGCAGTTTTCCTTTTTTAACACTAATACTGTTTTTACAGGCCCTGGCCTGCAAAATGTACCCAATATTTAACTTGACTCTGACATCTTGTGGGTGTATTTATTGTTGTGTTCCACTCTCTCACCGTCACTGGGCACCCCCTGCAGTTCAATGGTGGTGGTGCGAGCCTTCTTCTTGGCCGGCCCTCCTTCAGATGAAGGCTGCCGCTGCTTCTTGTCGCCACCGGCCAACGCGTCTTCTGGGGCAGCAGCCTGAACCGAGGCATCCGGCGGGGGGCCAAAGGGGTTTTCCTCTGGATCTTCAACCTCAGGGGCGATGGGCAGGTACAGCAGCGCCTTATAGTCCTCCAGCTCCTCATCACTACAGGACACAAACACAGACAAGACAGTCAGTAGCTGAATACAGAATCAGCCTCTCTAACATAATACGCTCAGCTGTTCAGATTTTACGGGCCAGTCTTGCAAAACCTCCGTCCCCGATTTGGGTTTAGTTCGAGGGATAATTAGAATGGTTCTGATAGCTGCAGAGATCTGAAAGGAGAGTTTGATTTTACAGTCCAGCAACATACTTCAAAGGGACCGTTTGGTGTTAGAAATCTAGCAGCAGAGTTTTCAACAAGCTGGAGTCAGTTAATTAAAGACGTATAATAAGACATCAAAGGTAAGTTTCAAAGCTTTTAGTTTTGTTGCTTAAGACTAAAAGGTTTTGATGATTCAGGGAGGAGATCAGGATGACATGGAAGAAAGAAACAGAATACTTGTCAGATCAGAGGGAACATTTTTTGCACTGATGTAGTAAGCTGTTTTGTTGTTTCTCACCTGCTGCAAAAAGCAACTATGGGATCAACAGTGGTGACATCCACCTCTTCATCCTCTGCAGCGTCTGCACCTGTAACATGAGCACAAGTTCATGAGTGAGACATCCAGAGAGAACCAGCAGACCAGCAGTAAGTTTTAATTATTATTTAGTTTTATTAGTACTTAGTATGGAACAAGGACACATCTAAAGTACTGTCCTGCAGGGCTGGATCCAGACAGAGCAGGACAGGTATTTCCTACACAGTGGGGGCTTAGTAGGTGGGTATATTGTATTTATGTGGATTTTGAGGGGACATAACACATACATACAAATAAACACACCTTATAATTTAACCTTGGCCGAGTGGCTTAGACGCCATGCTATATAATACTTAGTTTTTTGATTTCTTTCTTTTTTTTTATACCAGTTCTGATTCTGCAAATTATCAGCTTGTTGAAAAAAACGTTGTATAAAGGAAGTATTTCTACACTGTAACCCCCAAACTCCACCCTGTTCAAACTGTATTTACAAGCAAACTCAAAACTGCACAAATGAGGTCCACCACAGGCTCTCTGTGAGCCAGAAAAAAACCCTGTCAGTCAAACTATAGTGTGTGTGTGTGTGTGTGTGTGTGTGTGTGTGTGTTATCTACCAGTCTGCTCGGGTTCACTCTTGTCTTCGTCCTCGATGTCGAATTCGGACTCTCGCTCCTCATACTCCACATTCTCATCCAGCTCCTTAAAGTCTGGAGCAAAAGCGCTCCAATTTTCCTGCAGACAAACCAAGCAGTCACACATCAATCACACTGTGACACCGTGTTACATCAATTCAGCTGACAGCTGTGCTTCATTTAAGGCCAAATTCACACATTTGTGATCATAATATGGAGCACGTAGCCAAAGCTGTGATTCTGAAACATGAGAGATTTACACTGAAATGATCCACCTGTGACACTGTTCATTCATGTACATCCAGCCTTTACTGTCACTGTCTACTTACCACTTGGTTCTGAGCCCAGATGGACACCACTCCACTGGAGATGGAGGCGATAATCGGACGGACAGGATGCCACTGGACAGAGGTCAAAAGTGAGAGATGGGTAAATTATCTGATTGTAAACAACACAGCATCTCAATATAACTGAACATACATGGACAGAAGTTTTGTGTCAATGTTTATTCTCTACACAGTGTTTTGCTGAACCAGAATTTCAGTTTTGACATCCTTACAGCAACATCCAGCAGCAGCTCTCCTCTGGTTCCATGCAGGATCTTCACCAGGTTGCCGATGCTCTTCTCCCAGATGTAGAGGGCATGCTGCCTGGCTGAACCAGCCACGATGTACTCGCCGTCTCCGGAGAAACAGCAGCGCTTCCACGGAGTCCTGAACACAGAAAACAGGTGTAGGACATGAACAAACGGAGATCAGAGGAAGAGACAGACGCAGCGCTACAAAATGTAACACCTTCCCAGGCAAGTGTCAAACCTCAGTGGAACAACTTCCTGTGTTGACATACCTGTTGACCAGGTCCTGTAGTTTCTGCATGGGTTCAGGTTCACCGTCTCTGCCACAGGTCAGAATCTCCCTGCCATCATACACCCTGATGATCCGGTCTGCTGTGTTTATGAGGAAGCAACTGCACAGGAAACAGGACAAGTGGACAAAAAAGAGGCAGAATTAGAGACGGGGGAATAGAAAGCACAGGAAGAGCTTTCACAGCTGGGGCTTTTAAAATGAGTTTTCTTTGCATTCTTCTGTGGATCCTGTGTACATACTGCATGATGGATTTGTTCTACAATCAACATGGAATCAAGGAGAACCCCAAATGGACAAGACCCTAATGTTAAAGGTGTAGGTTGTGTAGTCCAGATTGTGTTCGTCCATCCAGGTCTAGTTACAGAAAAACCCAATGTTGCCTCTCACCTGCCCTTGCGTGCAAATTCAATTGATTTGATGGCAGTGGTGTTGCTGGTTCCAGTTGTCACTCTGAAGGAAGCCACCAGCTCCTGAGTGTTTGTGTTCAACACCAGGATCTGCAACAAAAACACAGAGGGAGATATGACGGTGAAGGAACACAGCAAAAACACATGACGTCATCTTTAGTAACTGATTTCTTATTTCATCTGACCAAAAGTACAACAATTCAGGTGAAAATTGGTGAAGACTATCCAGAGGATTGTTAGCCTGCATTGATATGTGCCGCAGCGTCTTTTTAAATTCTACCACTGGGGAGCCAAAGGCACACATTTTTAAATTCTACACATAGAAGCACTGCGCTTTTCCTCTATAAAATTCATATTTATTCGTGCTGTCCGGAAGTGCAGTGATGTGACTGAAAAGTGCACTGTGGATAGTTTTGACTGACCTTTCCTTTGGCATTGCCAGTGTAGATGTACTCCCCCCGTCTGTCAAAGGCCGCCACCACATTCAGGTCTGAGTCGTCGTCCACAGGCAGGACAACATGTTTGGAGTCTGACAGAGTCAGCAGGACCGGGGCTGACTTCATGGGACACACCAGCACTTTGTCCCTAAAACACAAACGTAATTTTTTGTCAGTACAAAATAGCAAAGAATATTAACTTAACTTACCACTGAGCCAGACAAATTAAACTGGCAAAAAACAGCCGAACCACAGAACGCATCAGATGTAACATGTACAGACAGATGCTGTCCAGTCACTCACATGTCTCTGGGGTGGCACTGCAGTTTCAGGATGGGTGAAGGGAAGCGGAACCTCTGGTCACAGTCTCCAGTCAGGACGTCCCACTGCGAGACAATGTTGTCTGTGGAGGCACTCACCAGCTTGTGGCCGTCTCGACTCCAGCTGCACACACACAAATATATAGCATTCTTTAATTCATCATTAAAATGTTATTCATGGTGTTGCACTCAGTTGCTGAGATGAAAAGTCACAGAAGTAGTAGTGTGAAGAATGAAAAGAGAGCTTGGGAGGGAAGTTCAAACCCCGCCTTTTTCATCTCACACACCGGGCCAATCAGCAACAATTGGAAACAACAAAATTATGGAAACAACCTGGAAACACACGCACAGTTTAGTGTGGACGTAGTCTAAGATGGAGCAGGCGAGGCAGGTAAAAGACGGATGTGTCTGAGTATATTGGTGCATAAAATAGGACAGTAATGACCACACACACTGCATGACGTGTCTCACCATAAAGAGCAGACTGGGTGGATGTGTGCGCTGATGATTTTGGCGATGCCCCGTGTGAGGAAGTCCCAGATGACGATGCGGCCGTCGTTGCAGCCCACAGCCAGCAGGGTGCCCCAGCGGTTGAAGGTGCATGTGAGGGCCATGCTGATACAGTCCAGAGTGCCATCTGCCTCCTAACAACACACACAAACACAATGAAACACAGCCAGAGAGTTTGTATCACCACTGAAGCAGTCCAGGAGTAGCTTCTCATATGTCTGTTGCCTAAATCAAAAGATGAAACTCCATGTCTGTTGGCGTTTGGATGATTTTCAGCGCACAAATATTAACCAGGACTTCTATCAAGCTCATGTGCACATTAAGAGCTGGTGGCCTACCTCTGGATAGTTCTGCCCGAACGATTCTAAGAGAGGAAAAACAGAAGAGGCAGCGATGAGAAACACTTAACAACAAAGTAACATTCATACAGGACGTATGTACTGAATTGACAGCACAACACACATTTCCACTAATAGTTATTTCATTCTAATTACAGTACAGATATTCTGTGTGGTACAGGGCCTTCAAAGGGCAGTACAGTCAATTCAAAAAATTATAACAGAGACAACTTTTATTAATCTAATATTAAAATCAGATAATCATTACAAATACATAAAGAAAAAAGCTGGAATATATCCAAGATTAAAATTGAAAACAATTAAGTTGAATATTCACCAGAAAGAAGCAGGAAATTATCTATAAGTAAAGTGAGAAATCTGTGAGAGAAATCCTCTATCCAAAGTCTGAGTCAGTAATTCATAAGACAGAGCTCTGAATTCACCCAACATTAAACATGGACATTTAAAAGAGAGAAAAAAAAAACAATTATCACAAACAAAAAGCGTGGATTTATCTGAAATGAAGCAGCCAATTTACAAATATAACTTGAGACTTAGAGCCAAACATTTTTTTCACAGGGCTGAAGTTGGCTTTAGACTGTTTTCAGCTTTGTGACGATGCATTTTCCAGCTGATCCACGGAGGGTTTAAAAAGTTTATTTAGCTCAAGAATGAGAAGAATTGTCTCAGCACATAAAGGAACACTTCATCCTTCAGTTTATCACAAATATTCAACACCAACACATCTAGAGATAGGTGGTTTTCACTGGACAGGACAGGGTATTAAAAACTGTAATCTGTAAAGTAACTAAAACTGACAGACAAATGTACTGCAGTAAAAAGTACAATATTTACCCCTGAGATGTAGTAATGTAGTGGAGTAGAAGTATAAAGTAGCATAAAATGGAAATACTCAAGTAAAGTACAAGTACCTCGAATTTGTACTTAAGTACAAAACTTGAGTAAATGTACTTCGTTACATTCCACCACTGGTGAAACCTTTATTCTATTAGTGAAAACATAAAAATAACTTCATAATTTGTGTTATTTTCCAGAATAGTAACGTTACTCTCTGTCATTTGGACCAGCTGTGTATTGTTTTTATTGCTTCATGGTCCTAACAACGTTAAGAGCTCGCAGTTCGTTTGGTGGAATATATAACTGATGAAATTACCAATATAACGTACAATAACGGTGTGTACTTCCACATAAATAAACATTTAATTCAAATAATAACAGACAACGAACCGGGGCTAACGTTAGCTAACAGCTACTATTACTATGTCCAGTCTTATAACCAATGTTTACACAGAGACTCAGCTGATACGTTAGGAAACAAATTAAAAAGTTTAACAGAACAGTGTGATTCTAATAATCAATATAATCTTTAATCTGACTCGTATCGGCTTCTGTTAACATGCTAAGCTAACGTACAATGCTAACCATAACAAGCACAGAGCGGTCCCGATGTACTAAAAGTCAGGAAACTGAAAACAAAGAAACGTTTTTTGTTAATTACCGAGCAGTTCTAGATTCATTGCTGGACGAGCGAGGATCCAAGTTTCCTTAACGACCTGATTTCACAGAATATTTCACTAAATTTCACTCGTATTTACTTCTGCTGCGACTGCCGGGGAGACTGGCGCCGAGCCTCCAGTGAGGACCCCAAACAACGCGACGCAGGATATGCCTGAACAAAATAAAAGCAGCCAGCCACAGTGGTGGAATATGGACCAGAGGTAGAAACATCATAAAAAAACACCGAAATTCTGTTTATTACTCCAGTTTCTCTCAAGTAAGCTAAAAACTAAACTTGTTCTACTATACTACTTATACTACTTAAGTACAATTTTTAAGTACTACATGAGTAGTTTCATTTTCTGTTACTTTCTGCTTTTGATCCACCACTTTTCAGAGGCAAATATTGTACTTTTTACTCCTCTACATTTATTTGATAACTTGAGTTACTTTGTGGAAAATACAAAGTATAATTAACAAATAAATTATGATGTATTATTATAGATTAAGATGATGAGAAGATGATAAGACTTAATTGATCCCCAGGGATAAAATTCACAAGCTGCCCAGCAGTATATAAAGTGGTTAAAATTAGCACTACCTTTACCAGCTGCAACATTAAAGTGATCAACGCATGACTTCATCAACAATAATAATAATAATAATAATAACCACAATAACCATAATTATCATGACAACCATAATAATATTCACAATCATAATAATGCAATAACATACATTATTCTGAAACAGGCCATTCTGCATAATGAGTACTTTTACTTTTGGTACTTTCAGTATATCTTTATGCTTTTTGTACTTTTACTCAAGTAAAATTTTGAACGCAGGATTTTTACTCGTAACAGAGTATTTTTACACTGTGGTGTTACTACTTTTACTGAAGTAAAAGATCTGAGTACTTCTTCCAACAGTGCTTATTATACTAAACTGTTATAACGCCCTGCTCCAACACTGAATAAGTGTTTAAGACTGAATTCTTCCAATCCTGCTTTCTGTGTTGCCTCTTTAGTGTCATATTTTTGGCACTGACGTAATACCTGAACTGATAATGCTCACACAGACCAGATGGATGTTTACCTTTAAGATATAATGTTTTATTTAGTCTTATGTGTCCCAGTCTCAACCTTGTTGTCATGTTTTCCTCTCCGGTGTTTCTCCCTTCTGATCTCATGTGGTGAAAAAAGAACTCAGCTCTTTTATTTAAGTAAAAGTAGTAAAACCACAGTGTAGAAATACTCTGCTACAAGTTTAAACAGTTTACTTAAGTAAAAGTACATAAATATTATAATTAAAATATACTTAAAGTGCCAAGTACTCATAATGCATAGTGGCCCATTTCAGAATAATATAGATAATATCACTGAATTATCGATGCATTAATGTGTTCATCACTTTAATGTTGCAGCTGGTGAAGATGGAGCTCATTTCATCTACTTTATAAACTGCAGAGTAGCTTAATCCATAATAATTCATCATGATTTACTGGTTGATTTGTATTTTGTATTGATAATCTGAATCTGCAAGGTAACTAGTAACTAACATAAGTAAAAAGTACAATATTTCCCTCTGAATTGTAGTGGAGTAGAAGTATAAAGTAGCATAAAATGGAAATATGAAAGTGAAGTCCAAGTACCTCAAAATTTTACTCAAGTACAGTACGTAAGTAAATGTACTTTCCACCACTGGGGCCAAACAGCATGTTATTTTATTTTCCTAACAGGTTAATCATATATTAATCATATTCATTAAGTCAGTTCTTTTCTGTTCTATTATGAGTGAATGGACGTTGCCGCCAACATCACCATGCAGCACTTGACCCTTGACTCCTATCTATACACTATCTTTAACTTTATGGCTTCAGTCTATATGTGACTCTATACAGGCCTGCAGGTAAGTCCACGTGTGTGCAGTTACATGTTCACCTGAGAGCCTCACTCTGAATCTGTGTCAGAAACACTCACACAGACACACACGCACACAGTTTTTCACACTAAAACAACCAGTTGAAGCTGCCGGTGATGCAGGACCCGGAGCTGGATCCGGAGCAGGATCCGGAGCTTCAGCTGGAGCTGCATCATCCGCCCCCTAGCGACTTCCTGTCTTCACAATAAAGGCCCAAAATAAATTAGCTTGAGGTGTTTTACAAAAATGATTAAACAGTCAGAGTGCCAGAGTGGCATCTTTTACTGTGGAATCAAACACCAGCCGTTAATAGATGAATGATTAAAATGATGATATATATTTATTTCCTGGTTAAAAAAACAGGTGCTTAAAAAATCCAATAATGTTTATTATCATCTACACATTGTGTAAACGCACTGAATTTATCTTGAAGTCTGGTTTGCCCTACAGAGCGGTGTTAAACGTTTGAACAAAGACAAATTAATAATTGCTTAAATGCTTCTGAATGAGCTGAAGGATGACATGCTCCTCCAACAGTTGAATCAACTTACAGCTCATAAAACTCAACTTATAAAGCTCATAATCATTTGGACTGTACAAAATCCTCACAATCTTCTTACTAAAACAAAGATGTTTTTCATTGTTTCCAAATATTTGATGTGGAAATACATGGTTTTCACTTGACACCAGCAGAACATGAATTGATAACAAAAACATTTTAAAGGTTTTTCCTTTGTGGCCTGTAAAAAAAATGTGCTAAAATGCTGACAAATTCCTGCTTCCACTTGTTCATTTATTTCAATTAAAGTTTCAGACGTGGTGTGTGGCAATATACTATTCAGTTTAATTCAGTTTAATTTAATCCTATTCTTGGTTTAATAGTTTTAACAGGATAAGCAGGTAACATTAGTGCACTGGAGCTACATATGAACAAAGGTCCTATTAGTACAAAAACTAACATTTTATTTCTCTTATTTATCACCATTACATTCACGTCACTGAGCGAAGAATCTGTTTTTTTCTGAAAGATGAATCCTTGACAATCATTTAAAACATCCTGAAGGTCGTTCGTTACTTTTAAAAGAGTATTTCTACACTGTAGTATCGCTACTTTTACTTAAGTAAAAGATCTGAGTACTTCTTCCACCTCTGCCTTTTACCTCCACGTTGATACTCACTGCCCAAAACCCTGAAGAAGTCCACCTCACCACTTACTGAGAAGGGTTTTATTTTGAAGGTCTTAAAGGGAAATCCAGTGCGTCGTCGTGTGTAGTTTGACTGTGTGTGCGTGCATGTATGCGTGTGTGTCTGTGTGTGTGGTGAAGGCGCCACGTCGGCAGAACCAGCAGGCTGAAAAGGGAGCTGCGTAGCTCAGCCTGAGAGAGGAGAAGTTAGAGAGCAGCAGATTGATGCGTTAAAGGCGTGAAAAGCGAGAAGAACAGGCCGCCAACAGTCAGAGCAGCAGGTTTCACACACACAGAGAGAGAAATTCACTAATTTTACACCAGAGTTTGGTCCGGAGGCTGAAACAGAAGCTGCTCCTGTCTCAAGTTTCTCTGCCAGGTGTGTTTGTGGGAGAAGCACTGAGAACAATGGTGAAGGTAAGGACCAACCAGCATCCTTTTTAGTGTTAAAATGTGTCAAAACATGGTTTACAAACTGCTCGTGACTGATGGGTTTTTAACAGCATGCAAGTTGCATGGCTGTAGCTTTTTCAGCAGCAGGCTACATGAGTGATGATGTGGAATTTGAATATGATAACAGATTATTTTATCAGTAGTGTCCCCTTTTAGGAGATGTGGCCTCTTCTCTGTTGCTCTCTGAAAAGTGTAACTTTCTGTCCAGCAGCGTTAAAGGGAGGCGTCACAGCTTCCTGCAAATGTGACTCAAACTCTGATCCAGCTGTGCCAAATCTTAATTTAGAAAGACTCGCATTAAATTTGGCCTCCGGACTCAACAGTGGCAGCATTTATCAGATAGCATGCAGCACTGGAAGAAAAAAAAAATAGGGGGTGGGGTGATGGTTTGCAAGATGATTCATATGTTAGGAAATAACATTTCTGTTTTTGCATTCAACATGTGAAATACGCACCAATTTGAAGCCTCGACGTGTCATTTTATAATCGAAGAGTCCTGGTTTAGCTGCAGGTAGTTTCTCACCTGCTGTAAGAGAGAGGCATCGCTTCATTTGAAGGGTCCCAAGTCAAAAAGGTGAAGACCACTGACCCACAGCGTGACATGGACAGTTAGGGGGGATCTCCTGCTCGTGCTCAGTGAGGCAGCCACCTGTTAACTTTATCAAGCTATATTTTATCTAACAAAACATGAGCAAAAAGGACGAATTGTATTATCACTCCACCATCAGTGACTTAAAAAGAGAAAAAGAAAGGGGAGGAACTCAGGTGAAGTATTATTTAATGAGATAACACACAGAACACCCTGTGTCAAACAAACAAGGTTGAAATAGATAAAGGGGGCTCCAAATTTCAAAATATACATCATCTTTGGGGTGTGATAAGTACGTCAGATAATTACATGTTCAAGTAGACTCTGAGCCCGGCTGGCTAGGCGGAGACTCATATCTGTAATTCAGTTGAAGTAAATAGATTTCCTTGCACAGAATGACAGGGTTTGAAAGCGATTTCTCTTTTAATTTATCACGCATAAAATCTGTATTTGACATGCCAAGCAACAGGAATAAAAGATTCAGCACAACATGAACACAATACAAACCCACCGTCTCAATGAAGTCCTGTGAGACTTCACGCAGGAACTTTAAGACTTGTAGGTTTCCAGTCTGTAGTTTATGTTCAGGACTTAATTAAAAGGAGTTTGCTGTGAACATATGGCACTGACTCAGAGGTATATCCAGACTGTACAATTTACTCTTTAGGCAGTGAAGCTGAATAAAGTGACTTCCACTAACCACCATCATGTAAGTCGGGCTGAGTTTGACTTTTTTTTTTTCAGAGTTATGCTTTTTTTGATACCTCACTTTGAGAATAAGCCTGTGAATATTCTCATTCATCCAGGCCATAGTTATCTCAAGGAAATTGAATCCTTGAGATAACTATGTTTGACCAGGCTAGACTGGTCAAACAAGCACGAACTGATGAAGCCTCTTGGATGAGAGGTGAAACGTCTTCACAGACAAAACCAAAAATCCAGTTGCGTTCGACTCACTTTGAGAAATATAAGCATGTTCTTCTACAAAACATTTCTTTTTAATTTAACAAAAGAAACCACAGTTGTTAAATGTTGAACGGACACTCCGGTGATTTAATATTGCCCTTCTATAAAGTTTAGGGATTCACAAGAGAAAAAAAAAATAATGGTCAAAATCTCTGCAGCAGAGGCCAAAATATCCTGGTTTTTAATTCCTAGCATGAATCAAGCTCCAAAAACACTGGATCCTACATTTCCCATAATGCAACTGGATATCATCTTTCATTAGACCCTCTCTGCCTTTTTAAACACCCTTTTTGTAATGCAGGTGTTCTGTTCTGTTTTTGTCTCTAATTTTACTCTGAGGACTGGAC
>NTHP01000992.1:137936-168466 GCA_003416845.1 Oplegnathus fasciatus | reverse complement strand
AACAGGGACAGCGCACAATGAAACATTAATCTTGTACAACAAGAGAAGATGCATTGTGCCAGGTTGTAGCAGATTGCTATTTTCCACCTGTAGTCCCTGAGTGGTCTCTTCCAGGATGACAATGCCCCCGTCCATAGGGCACGAGGGGTCACTGAATGGTTTGATGAGTATGAAAATGATGTGAATCATATGCTATAATATTTGTTTCACTCCATTCACTGAGCCTCCCTGAAACTGCTTGTAGACCCCCTGGAGAGGCCCGCCTCCCACTCTGCTGTATATTATAATAAGTTGTCAAATAAATGTAGTGCAGTAAAAAGTACAATATTTCCCTCTGACATGTAGTGGAGTAGAAGTATAAAGGAGCAGAAAATGGAAATACTCAAGTAAAGCACAAGTACCTCAAAATTATACTTAAGTACAGTACTTAAGTAAATGTACTTGTTACATTCCACCTCTGTGGACTCACACTCTTCTATTTGTAAAGTTTATCCACATTTAAAATAAGATTAATGAAGTTTCTTTAGTTTGTTTTGTCTCTTTTGGGTCGTACAGAATGTCCTTAAAGTAAATTATGGGATGTTATCCAGCTGCAACGAGATCCAGCTGTGGGTGTCAAACCAGAGACCACCACATGTGGTTAACACTAGAGGGCAGTAACGTTCAGCTGCGGACAACCAACGAAGAAGAAGAGGAGGACGCTAACCCGGAAGAAAAGAGGGTTTTAGGCTGTAGCGGCAGTCTGTAGTCCACATGTTCCTCTGTGACTGTTCTCATGTTGTCTGATGTTAGCAGAGGAAAACAGAAGAGACATAACAGCGAAATGAAAACTGGACACGTCCTGTAGCTGGTTAAAGGTGAGATATTTTTATACCAGGTGGTCATTTTCTGAAAAACAAGATACCAAAATGTAATTCAGCGTTCATGAAAGAGTTCAGCAAACTTTGGCTTCATGTGAGAAAGAGAAGGTAAAATATTAATTCAACTGTAGCTGCTTGTAGCTAACTTTGTTTGTATCCAACATGGTAACAAACGTAAACAAACAACCTGGACGAAGCTTTAATTAACATCAATTATTGTTTACATTGTCTTCTTGTTATTAACGTTATTACTAAGGCAGTTATGTTGAGATAACAGCAGATAAACGTGTAGTTTAAAGACACAGTAATCAGCTGATTATACGGATCTCTAATGTAAAAACAATGTAGAAAATGAAGCTAATCACAGTCTAAAGATGCTGCAGATAAACTCTGAGTCTGTAACAAATTACATTAATAAACATTTTCTATTAATCCAAGTCTCTGTACCTGCATCATAAAACACCTGCTAGTTGCTGTAAACCTATGTTATATAGTCTCATAGAAGCTGGTTTAACAACAATCATAAGAATGATAGAAATATGTCAGATGGCTGAGGATACTTAAGGAAGCGTATTGCATTCATACAATAAAAAAAATTAGACACCTTATCTCTTAATTATGAGATCAGAAAACTGGAAAGGTGCCACATACACATATAGTATATTTATTACTCTTCCTATTCTGTTTAAACTCTTTTTAATGCACAAATCGAGGCGACTGGGGGGATTACGTTTCACTGTGATAGTACCTGTTATATGATTTCATGTGACAAATAAACTTGATTGATTGAAATATTGGTTTAACTTTTCCTGCAGAAAGAGAGCGACTTCACTTAATGCCATCCACATTAAGTAACATTAACATTTCCCAGTGTCTCACACACGGTGCGATAGCGCCGTCATTGTCCACCGTCTAATCCTTAACTTTTCTCATAATTATGATCTCTTCTTGTAATTATGAGATTATTTTGTGAATGCAATGCACTTCTGTAGGTACATGCCTATTTTTATTTATTTTATTTTATCTATTTTTTTATTTCTGTTTATCAGACACTTTGAGAAGATGTTAAGCGATTCTGAGACTGCAGAGCTGCTCTCCTTCCTAACCCTCGGGACACGTCCTGATGTCAAAGCTCAGGCCACAGAGTACATCCTGGGACTGTCTGGACACAGGTAGGAGGCTTATGATGATGATGATGATGATGATGATGATGATCATGATGATGACACCATTAATAATGTAACTTTTCATCATAATGTGGTTGCATGGGACCCTTGTTTCTGCTCTCCACTCTCATACAAATGCTAGACTAGTCCTGAACCAGACCAGACTCTGATGCCGCCCCGTCCAATGTGATAATCATATACACTGACCTGTATTTCAGATGTGATATTGTACATACATATCTGTGATTCTTACCGCTAATCTGTTATATTTTGACATTGTGTATAATTTGGATTTACACCGTATCGTTAACAGTTAACAGTTTATATTTATGATCACTACAATTAACCCGTTTATATTTATTACCATTTGGTTTTGCAACTTACTGATAATCTTATATTTTGTTTATATTTGCACTATTGTACTGTTTTATCTTATAAACACTTTGGTTGACTTGCAGGATGAACATTACAGATGTTTTCACATCACATATGACAATCAAAGGCACTAAAATGTATTGTGTGTTTTAGACACGTAAAATGTGAGACTTGACATGAAGCTACTCTGCAGGTGTGCTGAACTGTAGCGTAACTGGCCAGTGGCTATGAATAACTATTTGATTTTAGGTAAGGTGTATTGATGAAAATGCCTCACTAATGATGTGTAAAATATCAATAAAAGCAGGAACACCCGGACTAACTGAAATAAAGAAGCTGTTTTGTGTCAGTGCTACTAACAGGTTTGATCAGACACATGAGGGAAAACTCCTCTCTGACATTTGCAGGATTTATTTGGATGGACTTACACCCTCGCGCACTCTCACGCAGATGATGTTTTACTAACTTAAAGGGGCCTCAGCAACTCACTCCCTCTTTATTGTTGTGTTTGTTTGTTTTCAGGGATGGCTGCCGCTTCCTCCGCTCTAAACCTGACTTACTTGCTGCCCTGTTTGCTCTGACCTCCGACCCCTCTATTGCCATCGTGAAGGACTGTTACCACACCCTCATCAACCTGTCAGCTGACGAGACTCTGCACCAGGTGATCAGTCTTGATTGATCAGCAGAGTCTGGTCTAAAATGAACTCTTATCGATGAATTATTAATAAGTAACTGCTCTTCTGTCGCAGAGTGAGAGCTTGTTGTGATAACGGACATTTGATAAATAAAATAAAAATAACTGTACATCCCTCAGCGATGTTGAGGATTCTGTGTTGGTTTCCTCTTTGAAGACAAACTTGTTACAGGTGTGTGTTCTTGTTTGCGTCTCAATCAGGTTTTGGTGGCAGATGTCAAAGTTCTTCCAGTGTTGTTTAAGAACCTTCTGGATCCAGAGTTCCCGTTCTCTGATCAGATATGCACCATCTTGTCCAACCTGACCCGCCATGAGAAGACCTGCAAGACCGTGTTCAAGGTGATGGATCATTTTACCAGGGATGGGAAGAAGTTTTGGCTAGGTGGCTTTGTAGTAGGGCTGCAGGATTAATTGAAATACAGTCTCTATTTAGGCCTCTATACGATCTCATTTTTATTGATTCAGCCATGTTTACATTAGCAGGGAGATCTGTTGCATCAAAACAAACACTTTTAATTTCTCCCTAAAAAAGAGATTAAGGCTTTTCTAGACAAATGCTACTCAGTTTATTCCTGCAACTGTTCTCCATGTTGTGCTACCTGCTGTAATGTGATACAGTGATGTGCCTACAGACTGTGAGGATCCTTGTGGATCACACAGGACTGAAGCTTGTAATAAGTGCTAAAATAAGAGTTATGTATAGTTTGAAGAACACTGGCTCAAACAATGTGAAAGCAGGCTCTCTCATAACTGGACAAGGTCTCAGTGTTTTGGGGCTACATTTGGCTACAGGCGAGCTGTGTGTTAGTTACAGTTCTTCTCACTTCTTTACCAGAAAATGTTTTTTAAAAGTGTTCTGAAGAGTGGACAACAGACGAAGCAGTGTATCCTCCACCAGTAGTTAATGATCATACTGTTTGTTCTGTATACATGAAGACAATATGGATTGCAATAAACTCTTTTAGCGTTAAAAAAGTGGTGTCCCTAAGACCTATAGTGCCTAATACTGTCGTGGAAGGGAGGTGGCTGGTGGTCCCCACATGAAAACACATACTGCTTCTGCCGGTAAACATCTAAAGGAGAAAGAGAAAAGGGGAGAAATATCTTGTACCCTATTAGTATTCAACAGGCCATAAACTCCTTTATACTATTTTTTCTTGACTGTCCTTCTCACATCCAGTCGCAGTCATAGCCTCTGTAGCCTGCTGTGATGTCTAATACATTTATTTTATATAATAATAATATTTAATAATTATAATTATAATAATTAAATACATTTTTATTATTATTAAATATAATAATTATTGGTAAAGCATAAATCTGCACATAATTGCAACATAATTCTCCACAGTGACTCCACAGTGCTCTCATAATACCTCAGCGCTGTCTTCTCTATGCTAGCTTCCTGTTAAATTTAGGATTTAATTCAAAATAATTACTTTAAGCTTGACTCCACCATATATCAGTGAGCTGCTGATCCCAACCAGGTCCGCAAAGCCTCTCGGGCTCGTGGTTGAGCCCTGCTCAAAGTGCCGGATAATGAGAGATTAAGTGTTTCTTTGCTGTTTCAGGTCCTCCAGGAGGGGGTCGGTCTGGCTCAGCTGGTGGAGATCTTCTGTACTGAAGGTTACAACAAGAAGGCTAAGCTGCACTACCTGAGTCCTCTGCTGTCCAACCTGACTCAGCTGCCCGAGGCCAGAAACTACATGATGGACAAGGACAGGTGACCGACCACTCTGCGTCTCCCAGTTTTTTTTTTGTTTTTTTTCAAAACTATCAAATATTATCTATACCTGAGCGCTCCACGAAGTCCTTTTTCACATTTCCTGCCTTCGTCACTAAACAGAGCCAGTGAGAATTTAGGGAAGAGACAGAGGAGAGTGACCAAGATTTTGGATCACGATCTGAAGCTGGAACAAATATGAGCTGATATGAGCTCTGGTTCCTCATTTGTGTTCACCATACCAACAACACTCTCTGTGTGAAGCATACATCAACAACTACCAAAGATACCCAAAGCATATTTCTCTGCTGAAAGTCTGTTTTCTTCCGATTTACACGTGTGATTACAGTGATTGTGTGTTGGGCTCTTGTGTGCTGCCAAAAAACACCGGTGACCGACACTAAATACTGTGCCTGAACGCATCCTGTATAGACACAGATGGAGGACTGAAGCTGCTAACGTGCTGCTTTGGCTATGCAGGCTGTGTAGACATCGCGCCATACCTAATCAGAGTGTATCGGTCTAAATCTGCAGTAATATTTGGTTCATACTGAACCAAAGAAAGGCGCTTCAGAACAGATACACAAGCCGTTACACCCTGAATATTGACAGTGATTTCAGTTGAAACTGTGTGTGTGTTGCAGGTGTGTAGTCCAGAGGTTGTTGCCCTTCACTCAGTACCAGGCATCAGCGGTGAGGAGGGGTGGAGTCATAGGCACCCTGCGCAACTGTTGCTTTGACCACGGTGAGACACACAGAGATGTCATTTACACCCGGTCACTTCATGTGTCTCAGGCGGATTGGATAGCTATCTGATATCAAAACAGAGTAAATACATCCGAGAAGCTTTTGAGACGGCCTGAAAATGGGATTACATTCCAGCCAGATGTTGAAAAGGTGTGAATGCATCCATCTGTCCAACAGTACCTCTGATCCAAACCTCTCCTCAATCTGTGCAGCCAATCATGAGTGGTTGCTAAGCGATGCTGTCGACATCCTGCCCTTCCTCCTGCTGCCGCTGGCCGGTCCAGAGGAGCTGACAGAGGAAGAAAACGACAGTGAGTGTGTTTCTAATAGTATTAGTAATGGTATTTTAGTTAATTCAGTGTATCATATTTTACAGGAAGAGTCTGGTGATATTCTTTATTTTTCTTTTTGTCAACAAATCCCATGAAAAGACCCAAACCAACGATGAATTGATCCTTCTAACAAGTACTGTCTGTGTACAGTGGTGGAAAGTAGCTAAGTACATTTACTCAAGTAATGTACTTTATATTTCTACTTCACTACACAATTAAGATTTTACAAACAAAACATATGATCAGTTTTATAAAATATGAGCCATTGTTACAGATTAAACTACCAAAAGTATATAAAGTAGTTAAAATTAGCTCCAACAACATTAAAGTACTGCTTACATATTAATACACCGATAATAATGATCCAATAATACAATAGTAGAACACTGACAGTAGCCACTCTGGGTTATGAGTACTTTTAATTTTGATACTTTAAAGTTATAATCTCAAAGATTAAAGCGACTTTCCTGGAAAAATCACAAGCGATGCACAGTTAGGCTTTTAACGCAACAAACTCGCTCTTCAACTCACCTGTGTGTGAAGCTGTTCTTTTCGGTCTCTGCTAGCGTTGTGAGTAAATGGTTACTATGGCCGAACAAACAAAGAAAAGATTGATGACTACAGGCGAGGAAACTGAAACTGGAACTGAAGTGAGGTCCAAAAACACACCTGCAATTACCGATTATCACCAAAGGTGCTGCGAAAGACAACGAAATGAAAATCTTTGAGATTATAACTTTAAGTACATTTTGTTGCTGATACTTGTGACATTTTTAATGCAGGACTTTTACTTGTGTGGAGTATTTTTTATACTGTGGTATTGCTACTCTTACTTAATGAAATGATTTGAATACTTCTTCCATCACTGTCAGTGTATCAAAGCCTGATATATCTCATTCCTCTGTGCCTCCACTGTTGTCCAAAAAAAAACAACGTCAATGAGCCACACTGTAGGAATGATTGTTCCTTCATTTCCATGAGCACACACTGTAGTTTATTTAGACTCAATCCCACATAACATTTGCTAAAAACTACAGTTTATTTTCATGTCTTCAGTAGAAACCAGTGGGCTTGGGGCCAAGTGGATAGAGAAGTTAGAAACACGTTGTTCTGCTCAGATTCTTGTCTGAACCAAATGTTTTTAGTTTACAAATTAAGCCCGGCCGCAGCACTGCTGGTTCTGACTCTAACAGAAGTTGTTGTGGTGTTCAGGTCTGCCTGTGGACCTGCAGTACCTCCCAGAGGACAAGAAGAGAGAAGAAGACCCCGACATCAGAAAGATGCTGCTGGAAACACTTTTACTGGTACGACACAACAAACACACACAACAAACACACACATATAGACTCTTGTTTTCATTTTGAGCTCTTCACTGTTTGTCTCTTGTGTAGCTGACAGCGACCAAAGCCGGCCGGCAGACGCTAAAAGACAAGAACGTTTATCCGATCATGAGAGAGTTCCACCGCTGGGAGAAGGACGTCCACGTTGCAGCAGCCTGTGAGAAACTGGTCCAGGTAGGAAAGATCGAATTATCAATCAAATCTTCAAGGCTTTTAACTGTCAAATACATTAAGTAGAATACTGACCACCAAATAATGAATGATCTGTTGTTATTCTTTGTGCTTTTATTGTGATGGTTGTGCACCCAAACTGGAAGTTTTATTTCCATATTACGGTGGATCCCCTCCCCTTAAAAAACATCCAATAATCAAATTATATTTTGGAGTTGTAACTATAAAACTGTGTTCTTAAACAGTAATCATGTGCTCATTTTGTGTTGCTGTCAGTGCACAGATCACACATGTTTTGTGTGTTTTGTGGTGCTGGTTCCAAACTGAAAACAGATACAGCCTTGGGTTTTTTTATTTTAATACGCACACAATTAACAGAAGAATGAAACCATAGTGTGTTTTGTTTTTGCAGTTTTCCAACTTAATGAAATAACTTGATGGAGGTCACAGGACCAGCTTGATCAGCCTCAAGTCAGCCAGAACGATTCTTTCATCTGAGCTGCCTTCAGCCCGATGATGTCCTGAATTGGGAACAAAAATGAGCGTCAGGCATGAAGATGAGATCTTTTTCACGGCAGACATGTTGACATGTCATAGCAGGAGAAGCACAGGTGTATTTAATCACATTAAAGACGGTTGCATTCCACTTCCACTGGTATTATGCATGCAGGCTCACTGAATATCTTACTGGGACACTCACTGGAGCTGAGCCATCGTCAGTGTTACTAATTCCACATGTGCTTTTCCTGCAATGACAAGTCAAAATGTCTGCTGGGAAAAAGAGCTAATTGTTTGTGAGTGTTTTGTTTTTGTTTGTTTGTTTTGCTTTCTCTTGACGAAATTTGGAGTCATAACAAGAGCTGAAACGATTAGTCGATTAACCGATTAGATGCTAAACAGAAAGTTTGATAATAACCATTTTAAGCAAAAACTCCAAACATTCTCTGGTTGCGGCTTCTCCAATATGAGGATTTGCTGTTTTATGTCATTGTAAACTGAATCTCTGGGACTCCGGGAAACCGTGATGGACATTCTTTACCATTTCTGACATTTTATAGACAGTTAATCGATAATTGAGTAAATAATCTGTAGGTTAAAAGGACATTTTGACACTTTTTGACAACTGTAGGAAAAGCACAGGAGTACATCATAAAATTAAAAATGGCTTCTTCAGTTTCGGGGTCCTTGTGTTGTTCATGTTGGCTCACTGTACTGTCATGACCTACTGTTACACTTGTATAACAAGCCATCTAATGTTGTGCTTTTTCCTGCTATGACAAGTCAAAATGTCAACAGCAGCACAAACTACATCCTCCAACATTATCATAAAACTAAATCACTACCTCTCTAAAGCAGTTTATTGCGAGGCTGTTGGTTCAGACTCAATTAGTTTTAGCTAGGTGTACCTAATAAACTGGCAACTGTATGCATACATCAATCAATCTGTCAATCAAGATTTATTTATATAGCACCTTTCAAACAAATCAAATGCAATTCACAGTGCTTTACAAACGACTGACAAAATGTAGGATCTTTAAAATGGATTTAGAGACTAATGCACACCAAAACAACCAAAAAAAGCGTAATAAAAGATAAAATAAGCAATAAAAATAATTAGAAAAATAAAATTATGAAATACTACACAAAATAAATAGATTATAGGAAAATAGTAAAAAAGGAAAAATATAATAAAATAAATAATAATGATGATAGTAAATAAAATAAGTATAGATAATAAAACCATAAAATTATAACATACTACATAAAAGCCAGACTAAATATTTGAGTTTTTAGTTTACATTTAAAAATATCAATATTTTCAGCTCCTCTCAGATCCTCTAGATCCAGCGGCTTGTAGTCATGTAGTGTACCCTCTACCCCCTAAGGTGCTGATAGGAGACGAGCCGGAGCAGGGAATGGAGAACCTGATGGAGGTGGAGATTCCTGACGACGTGGAGGAGAAACTGAAGGACGCTGACATCAAAGAACAGCAGGAGCTGGAGAGAGAGCAGGAGAAGATGAGACAGGAGGAGGAGGAGGAGGAAGAGAAGAAGAAGAAGAGTGATGCAGAGGGGACAGACAAAGGACAGGAGGCTGGACTGATACGATAAAGCTTGTTTTTAGACCTGGAATCTGTAACATTTCTGGCTTCATCTGTTCAGACATTACAGCTGGTCCACAGAGGCAGCGCTGAGTTGAAAAGTAAAAGTAAGTAATGATATGAAAGAAGAAGAGTGTGTTCTGTTTTCTCACATCAGTGATGGATTTTAAAACTTGTTTTGCTGTTGAAGCCTTAATTAATGATGTGAGCGTGAGGGATCCTCACCCGACCACTGATAACTTTTCTCATCAGTTTCATCAATTATTACTGAATTCTGATTCCTGCTTTACAATGTCTGACAGAGATGAAACACACAATGTCAACATGTTAAGCTGGGACTCTCATTTAAATGCTATTCAAGGTTTTTGTTTTGTTTCGTTTTTTTTCTCCTCTGTCCCAAAAAATCATTTTTATAAATGAATGACACGAGAAGCGTCTCAACAACTTAAAATTGGCTCATTCACAGTGTTTGTGTTTATTAAACTAATGTTATAATTGTGTTTATCTAAAATGATGAATAGCAAATGTCTCACAGTGGTCCGAAAAGGCAAAACAAGTGTTACAAAAACATATGCCTTCATGGCTTTAACATAAAAGTGACTCTGGTGTTTATTCAGACATGAGACAGCATGTAAAATCACCAACACTACATACAGTAATGGGGTGCTTTCTGACCAGGACTGTGCATCTTTACTGTGATGAGATCTCACCTTCATGTTGGGTTGTCGGACTGTTTTGAGGGTGAAGCTCACTCCGTAACACCCAGTGTCCCTTAACATCCTCTTTAAGTCAATTTAAGATTGGAAAAGTTGTCTTATTCCACTCTAACAGTATCATATACTGTATATTGTGTATCATGTTGTTCCACCTCTTCACTGAAGATATATGATGTTTACACCGAGTGAAATAATCAAGACTTTTATGGCTGCATCTGTCTTTGCTGCATAATTGCAGACACACTTCCCCAAAATTCAACCTGACAGATTTGAACTCTTTGGAAACTTTGAGATCTCCACTAGAATTTTATATAAAGTTCTGTGAGTTTGAACAATGTTTGGCTGCACGGCCTGAGATTGTACCAACTCTTCTGTAAGATGTTAAAGGACATAAACATTGTTAAAAAACAGCTGTTCGTTGATGTCTAGATATATTCTCATATCATTATTAGTGTCATAAAGACAGAATATTATCCCTTCACAAATAAAATGACCGTGTTACCACTGTTCATTTATTTAGTGCTATGAAATGAGCTAAAAGAGTAAGTTCTGAACCCACCACTGTGGAGTGCATGGAGTTCAGCATGGAGTCCTGAATGTGCCACCGGAGTAATTATAGTCTTTTTCAGTATAATATTTTTAGACTCGATACACACATTATACAACTGTATTTACAGGCTGAGCAGAACTAACCAGTAAACTGATGGTGTGCAAAATGACCTGAGTGCCCCTTTAATTAATTGATTAGTTAATTGCATTTGCATTCAAATGACGCAGTAAAAAAAACACAGTAAAAGGTAAACGTCACTGAACTTGCTTATCAATAATTCAGTTTTCTTATTCTGTCTTTAAATGATGAATAAATTATTTCAAAATGGAATCAGAAAATTAATTTTAAAAAGGCTTTTTAAAGTTTCCTTTCTGGTATTCAATTTACTTAATGGATCTCAGAGTACATTTGTTTCCTATTTTAACATTCACAGTTTGCAGTTTCTGATTCACTATAAGGTGGCTCTCATAAAAAAGCTGCATCAATCAGCTTTTATGGTCATCAGGGGACAGAACTCCACAACAAGCTGAATTATCTGCAGTGCTGAAATATATACCAGATAATCCAATAAAGTGCCTTATTGTTTTATAATTTATTTATTAATCAATTAACTGACCCCAAATTTGGGGTGACTCTGAATTTCCATCTGAATTGAAAAATTAAGGTATAAATTAAGGGGTACGTCTATAAATTTTAGGGACTTTCTACCCTTTAAAAACCCTTTTTTGTGTAGAATTAATATATTACAATCCATTATTTCATCCGTTAATGTACCTGTGATTTGTGGTAAACCTAATCAATACCTGAATGCTGAATAAGAATTCCTTAAACTATCTTTTATTTGCTCCTGAAAGTATTTAAGATCATCTAAAAAGAATGAAAATTCAAAAGAAAGAAAGAATTCGTGTTATTTTCCTCCAATTTGGTTTGTCTGTTCATTTCCTTAAAAGAGGAGTTCCACATCTATTTATCCTCTGATACTGATACGTCAGGAAACAAGGACAGTTTTTAAGATCAACCAGAAGGGGGTGTCGGAGTATGTACAGGTTCTGTCATTTCTCCACTCTGACGTTGATCTAAGACGAACTGCAGCACCGCTCTCCTCTCTGCGGAAGTTCATCTGAACTTGAAAATAGACAGAATAAAAATTTCAAGCTTTTCGCCGTATGACTCAATAGTCAGTCAAAAAGCCTAAAGTTGAAGCATTTCAACTTAATAAATGCAATTGATGTCATAATTTTGTCATTATGACTTTATGTGTCAGAATTTTATGATATGTTCAGAACAGCTTCGTGTAAAAACTGCGTAGAAAAATAACTGCAGTAAACTTTAACCTTTACATGAGTGAGACTCACAAGATAAAACCAGGAACTAAAACACAACTGCCCTCAACCCTGTGTGTGTGTGTGTGTGCATTCTTCTGTCTTTGTGAGGACCAGTTTGAGTTTAAACCCTTTAGGACTGAAGACATTTTTGTAAAGACCTTTTTCGGAAAGTCAGGAGTTTTTTAGAAAGTGAGAACAGTTTTTAAAAGTGAAGACACTGTTGGAAAGTGAGGACATTTTAAAAAAAAACGTTAAAACCTTTTGAAAATGAGGACATTTTGTCCAGTCCTCTCTTCTTCAAGGGGCTGTTCAGATTCATTTTAGGGTTGGGGGCTTGAGAATGGCTTACTGTATGTCAATAAGGGTCCTCAGAAGTACAAACCTTTTTGTGTGTGTCAGCAGATTAGCATTAGTGTACTAGAGGAAATGTTTGCAGTTATTGATCTACTTTCTTTGAGGTCACAAAATCAGGAATACGCTATTATTTCAAGTAGGGATCTTACAAGTATAGAAGTTGAACTGTGTGTGTGTGTGTGCTGACCAGGTGTTTCTTTATCAGTGTCTCTGTGAGTTTTTCCACCTCGACACAAGGTCAGATATAAGCAGTCCAGGAAATCGTCTCATTTCACACTGAAACATGTAAGTTATCAGTTTCATGGAGAAGGAAAAAATGAGCGTTAGCTTTGTATTTTGAAGTAATTAGTTTTTTCTGAAGTTCAGTAGGAAGTTATCCTTCCTTCTGTCAAGTGAAAAAGAGAACAGAAACAAAAATCAAGCACCTCCTCAGTTAGCTATTACTCATACAAACAGAAAAGGTAAAAGGATTTGGCTTTATACATAAATTACAGTGTTTTGTTTCATATAAAGTCTTTGGGGTGTAATGTACTCAATCCACATTGACCAGATATCCTGTAAATTTAAATTTTAATGTATAAACTATTTCTATGACATCAGTCAAGGCAGGGTTTGTTGCTTTGTGTCACTTCTAATCAAGAACACAATTCTCTCCATAAAACAGATTTTTAGTTTTAGTTAGACGTTGGCGGTCGAGTCACTGTCAGGCGAGCTGCTTTATGAACTGGAGTACATGTTGAGACGAAACACGCTGCTGCATTTTTGTTCATTGGAGGGTGAATACAGGAAGGAAAAGAAAGAAGACTTGTGTTGAACGAAGAGGTTCAGCGTCACTGAGCTGTTAAGTAACTGGGCAGGTCTAGTGTGTCCCAGCCGGCCAATCAGACGCTGAGGTTTCCTATTTCACTTCCTTGTCTGTATCCTATGGGCACACACACGCAGTACGTGTCAGACATGTCCTACACACCAACGGTTGTGTTGTCTGATCAGACGGATCTGACACACTTTCATCACAGCTGAGTACATTTACTGTAGTACTATAGTACTACACATGTATCTGACAGCTGTAGTTACTGCTTACTTTATGATAAGCTTTTACATGCAAGGTATATGATAAGCTCATGAGATATGATGCAAAATGTTACTTTATTTTATTATTTATCAGTGACTGCATCCTTCGCTACTGACAGCACTGCTGTCTTGAAGAATAAAAGACTTCACACACGTTTGTTTTACAATAACTTAATTTTCATGCAGCTGACACTTCTGTCTGCAGACACTTTTCCCACCACATCTCAAGGGATATTTTGTCTTTATTATTTATTTATTTATTTACCAAATTTGTGATTATTGTGTTTCAGCAATGTACTTTCATAGTAACTATTTATATATTGTGTATTTTGTATGTCGTACCTCTAGTGGTAGCGCTTTAGATTACGGCGTGCAGCGTAACTCTTCCCAATTTACATTGTAAAGCGGTGTACTCATACAGAACATACTGATACATACATGTAGGAACAAGGGAACAGGTAGTGAAGTTTGGGAATAAGGGGGTTACATCTGGGAACTAAAAAATAATTTATACTGTAGGTATTTTTTAACTAACAGGTACCTTTCTATCATTATGGGATACTGTTTGACCAACTAAGCAACAAAACTGGAGGTTTTGGGGGGGAAAGCGAAATTTCAAAATTACCATATACTACAAACTACAAACTTTCTTTTTTAATAGGAATGGGTACTTATTTAATAACAGCAGGGAACATTTGTGTTTATACTTTGAACAAACAGGTCCAGTGAAAAGAGTATTATAGGAACATACTGAGGCCTGTAGCCTACATGATACTGTATATGTTGTAATGTAGGCCTACTTACAGTACAGGGTACAACATTGTACTAGCAGGGGACTTCAGCAGCCAGAGGGGGTTCAGGTTTCTGTGGACTGACACTGTTGTTACACAAGGTGCTCTTCATTATTGTTATGGAGTACAGGAAGTAGAAATGCTTTTTTATGGTGAGATAATAATCGATTTCATGTCCTGTCACAGTGTGACTGTAATGAACAGTATATGAGACAAACACCGCAAGAAACTTTATTGAGAGTCACTTCACAATATCAAGCTTATAACGACCTATTGTGTCATTTTATAACTTTCAAACTCAGCACATCTCTTCTAACGATAAATTAACAAAACTGAGCAGATCTAATGCTAAAACCACATGCAATAACTACAAAACATCTCTATAGCTCCCTCAACAACAGCAACTGAAGGACAGTCTCAGCTGCCATTCACTTCACCGGCAAACGTTGATGGTGGACGCTCCTTTGTGACCTTTGAGCGGCTCTCAAGGATGTTAGTTAAGAAATACAGACAGTATAAATTCTTTTTAAGTTCACAGATTGGTACCTCTTTATTCACAAACTTCACATCCTGTTCACTTCTACCTACATGTATGTGTCAGTACGTACTGTACTGGTACACCATTAGTGCAAAAAATTGCACTGTAAATTGGGAAGAATTACGCTGTACATTGCGGGCCGTAATCTAAAGCGTTACCTCTACCTTATTTTTTGTGTTTCTTCCTATATACAGTATGCAGTATAATGAAAGCCAGAGTTGTGGACTGAAGTCACATGACTTTGACTCGAGTCACGTTAAAGTCATGAATGTGATGTTTTCAGACTCGACAAAATAAAAAAAATACTTACTACTAAACTTAGAATACAACATCAGTGACTCATGATTTAATTTGGACTTCAGTCTTTTTACTTGACACAACTTGACATCCTCCACAGAATGATACAACAACAGATCTCCTCTAACATGAATCTTACACTCTGTTACTGAGTCTCTCGCCCTGCTCTCTCAATCCGAGCTAATCACACTCAGCCAGTGGAATCTGTGTGTGTCTTTGTGAGTGTGTATGCGTGTGTGTGTGTGTGTACCTTGAGGGGACTGTCAGTACTGTGAAACATTCACCACACTGCTGAGAGGATATCAACTCCCTCTCTCTATGAGCTCCTTTGTGTGTGTGTGTGTGCGCACGCGTGCGTGCGCAGTAAAAGCTGTCAGGTCAGTGGAGCAGCAGGAAACAGACCACACACTCACACTGGTCAGCCTCAGATATGGCTGCCATGTTGAGGCTGGTTTATCAAAGTGTGCGTAGAACACGATCTAGATCTGTGAGTGAGGACTCTTCTTCTTCTTCTTCTTCTTCTTCTTCTTCTTCTTCTTCTTCTTCTTCGTCTTCTTCTTCTTCTTCTTCTTCTTATTTGATACTGAATGAATGATTGAATGCATACATTTGTCATACACTTAAAGGTGCTCAGCCCACATGGCTTACAAGACACCACTAACATTACCGTCAGAGGCAAGAGAAGTCAAAAAGAAAGCCAATACTGGTACTGTGTACAAGTGTCAAACACATTATATCAGATATAAACTTCGCAAATTAAAAAGACAACGCTCTCATACATTGATGGCATTTAACAAAACCAATACCAGTCTCATGTTTGTGCTTTAAGTACAGAGCTGGAGCTGGTTAGCTTAGCTTAGCACAAAGACAGGAAGCAGGGGGGAACAACTAGCCTGGCTCTGTTCAAAGTTCAAAAACACATCTACCAACACCTCTAAAGCTGCCTAACTAACATGTTGTATCTCGTTTGTTTCATCAGTACACAAACAGAAAGGTAAAAACAACAGTTTTTTTAACATACATCAGTGTATCCATCCGCCCAGTACTTCTCTGCAGCACCTCTTCTAGTTTTACCTGTCAACCTCATAATGGTGACTAGACTCCAGGAAGTCTCAATTGTTTGCTAAGATATCTCTGGTAAACTTCCCCAAATCGAATAAAGATCGGGACAGAGCCACTGACGTTAGCCTAAACTCTGATATAGTATCATCTATTGATACCGTCCTCTGATATAGACCGGTCCCACACAGTGGGTCTTTCTTCTGAAAAGGGTTTTTTTCTATCGTAACCTGCAATGATAGCTAATGATATGCAAACCTTTGGCCTTTGTTACTCCTGTAGGTCACAAGTTAGCCAGGCAAGTTAGCCAGGCAAGTTAGCCAGTGGAAGAGCCATCAGAACATTAAAATAAAGCACTATTGGATAATGGCCGATCTTGGAAAAGAGGCTGTGCCTGTATTAGCTCCTATTTGTATCCAAATATACACCCACCTGACACACAGTCTGTACATGAGCACATTTTTCTGTATTTTCAGTATTAACTCTTTAACCAGCAGCTACATGTTGGATGTTCAGTAAAACACGCACAGTACACAGAGTGGTGATGCACAGAGTTGCCACCCCGTGAGTGTGTGTGTGTTTTGACCAACAACACAATGATAACCTCGTCAGTTCACAGCGACACAGTTTAAATCAAATACAGACCAAAGACAAGTGAAACTCAGATCATCCTCCAGTCTGTCACACTGACAAACACCTGCAGATGTGTTTAACAACGCCAGTAACACACTGGTTTATATTTAATATGTGCATCAGTGGTGCTGTGATTTAAACAGACTGTGTTTTACCTGTGAAGTTCAGCTGTTGTGTTCAGTGTTGCTGGTTGATGTGAACATGAACATGAAACAGGAGTTCAGTGAGCATCTGGTGTGTTTTGGAGTTTAACACTGAACATTAAGGGAGAAAATTTGCCTTCCTTTTGCTTCTGGAGGCATTTGATGACTGGTCATTACAAATATTGGGGGGCACAAATGTCCATTTTTCATATATTAAGGGGGACGTGACCCCTCATTAGTGGCTTAGTGGCAAATCAACACACTGTTTAATACAATCCTTACATTTTTAGTTTTGGAAATGTGATTTAAAAAAAGACCCAGAGAGTTTCTCTCTTACTACAGCTCCATGCACAACACTTCAACATGTGGAGGAAGCTCGACATACTTGCCGTGCTTATAGTAGTTACAGTTGCTAAGCTACGATTGGATAATCCCTGTTTGGGGGAGGGGGTTTAGTGAATGGTCAATAACATTTCTGTTGCTTTTTTACCTTGAGAAGACTCCTCAAAATGTGTGAACATTTACCTTTAATTACAAGTTATTGATTAATGGATAAATATCCATCCCCTGACACTCTTGGCATCTACAGATATGCCAATGAAAATATCATTTTAACTTTTTAAACTGTTGTTTTAAAAGTTGCTTTTACATCTTCACAGCTCAGCTCAGTTAGGTATGATTGTAAACTTTCTCACATTAAATATTGTTTCACTTCAGGGTAAAATCTTTGAGGCTGAAACTTCTCAATGAAAACACAAAACTAAAGTTTATTTGAAGACACAGTTCAGAGTTGGAGCCTCACTGCTGGTTTGTCATGCTGCTGAGCACGGCTGTCAATCAATGTGTTTTTCTGTGCTCTGATTGGCTGCCTTGTGTACTCAACAGAGGAGTCTCCACCTCCGGAGCAGACAGCTGTACTTTTCCACTCCAAACTGAGATAGCATCCAATCCATCCACTCCTCCTACTCCTCCTCCCTCCATCACTTCATCTATTCATAACACACACACCCCCTCCCTGATCACTCACACACACACACACACACACACACACACACACACACACACACTGAGGTAACAGAGAT
Source organism: Oplegnathus fasciatus (assembly GCA_003416845.1). NCBI lineage: Eukaryota > Metazoa > Chordata > Actinopteri > Centrarchiformes > Oplegnathidae > Oplegnathus > Oplegnathus fasciatus. Next base: position 150,398 of record NTHP01000992.1, on the reverse strand, counting down.
TTCTTCCAGGGTCTTTGGTTGTATACAGAACCACAGCGACTGGGGTTACTCTCTGATTGGTTAAGAGTTCTGGTAGAAAAACACAACCCAGTAAGCTCCGTTTGAATGTGGTCTCACTGCAGATGTTCTGAAACGTGACAATAATTCTGTTATTTACTTAAGTATCAATTATCTGTACATCTTTCGATGTCATGTGACCTGTGAGGAAACCACCATGGCTTCTCTTTCCAGGCATCTAAAAAACTTACAAAGATGTCTGATTTAATTCTGGTAAATAGTACTAATTCATATATTCCCAAGGGGTTCCAGACAGCATTAGAGGTCTTCACGAGTCCACTTGGTTACAAGTAGTGGAGACCTGATCTAGGACTCGAGTTCGGCCACTCTCATGTTGAAATCAAATAGTGTTTCCTCATGTGTTTCCCACAGCACACAACACCGGGTCCATATGATATTCAGTCTAATCCGGTCTGGCACAGTCCTGCTGTATTGCTGTGGGGGGGCGAAGTCCTGCCGTCATGTCCGAGCTTCTGTAACTCAGTGCAATCTCTCATTCAGCATTTCCATCATCAGTCTTTCTGAAAAAATGAAGTGTCTCTGTGTCTCTGTACTGCTGTTGTCACCGACATGTCTGAACTAACAGCAGCTCCTCGACTCATCTTGACTTCAACCAGCATAAACTCTGTGCTTCTGAGAAATGGTGCTCATTAAAGGCCACTAAAAACAGAAATATAGAATAAACAACAATCTTAGATAAAAAACATTACTGCTACAAATAAAGAAATACCTCCTTATCTAAACATATGGAATGAACCACATGGTTATGTTCATAATTCCATCATTTACTTTAGTATCAGTTTATGTTTTAGTTATTTGTGCTGTTACAAATGTCAGTGGGATTTGTCAGTTGAATGTAAACAAAAGGCATTTTGGGGCGTTTTGACTGGCTGCTCTGGCTGTTAATCGTGGCTGTCAGTCACTGAGAAATTTCATCATGGGTCACCATACATTACATGCTAGATTTTGATTTTCCACTTGAAAGGTTCAGTAATCTACAGCTTTGCAGTATATATTCTGTTATATATATTATCTTTGCACATTACAAATATTCTTTATTCTTCAACTGACTTTAAATACTGTGAACTCCTGCACATTCTTGGCAAATATTTTGCACATTCCTACATAAATCTGTACAATTCTTTCACTTAAATAACAGTCATATTGTACATATTGTCTATGTCTATATTTTTATTTTATACTATTTTTTCATATATTTATTGTCTATTTTTATATATTTAAGCTATGCTTCTGGCTTGCAGTACTTGCTGTCACCTTTTCCTTTCTTATATTTTTTACTTACTATGTTTATATGTCATGCACCAACATGTCAAGTCAAATTCCTTGTATGTGCAAACCTACTTGGCAATAAATTTGATTCTGATTCAATATATTGTATTATTTTCTATATACTATATTATATAATATACTCCTTATTATACTGAAAAATTATTTTGGGGCTTTAGGAGTTGAGACACCACCAATGAACTACAACGTCCCTAGTTCAGATTTGGCTGGGGACTTGTTGCATGTCTTTCCACCTTATTTCAGTCAGTATCTAATAAAAAATAACTAAACGTATTTCAAAATGTACTCAGGTTCAAAAATCTTCCCAGAAAACTGGAGGCTGATGAATGCTCACGGTTCTGAAATCACACATTCACATACTGGTGGGACATTCAGCTGTCCACATACTTTTGGCCATGTAGTGTATATGTCAGTTTATTTCTGTTCTGTTCAAATGCTTTATCTGTAAACCATTTATCTGATCATCACCAAGTCAGCTGCACAGTTGAGCCCCTTCCCCCAACCCAACATGATTAAAGATCATAAAACAGAAGAAAATCATTAACATCTAAAATATTAAACTTTAAACTCACAACATGGAGTCTCACAGATTTCAGCAACCAGTGTAGGGCATTAGTGTGTGTGTGTGTGTGTGGGTGGGTAGGTGTGTTGGTGAGCTTTCTAACTGTCATTCATACTGTGACTCTGTCTGTACTTGTTGTTGGACGACTGCCCCTACGCCGACAATAAATACTTCTCTATGTGTATGTGTGTGTGTTTGTGTGAGTGTCCATGTCTTTGTGAGGACCAGTTTAGAGTTTAGATCTTGAAAGTGAGGACATTTTTGAAAGTTAAGACAAAGTTAAGTTGTTGTTTTTTTTAAGTGAGGAAAATGAGAACATTTTGTGCATTCTTCACTTCATCAAGGAGCAGTCTGCGGGCTACGACTTGGTTTTAGCTTTAAGGTTAGAATCAGGTTTATATAAAGGTTTGTGTAAGAAATGTCAGAGAAGTTCCTCACAAGTATAGACACACAAACGTGTTTGTGTGTCAGCAGATTAGCATTAGTGTAGCTAGCAGGAAATGTTTGCAGGGTACTGATCTGCTTTCTGTAATCTGCCTTACTACCATACTGCCATGGTCTGTGTGTGTGTGTGTGCGCGCGTGTGTGTGTGTCAGCGCACGCTCTCTTCCTGTTTGGCAGTATCAGCTGACCAATCAGAGGCAACATTGTGCAATAACAACTGACAACAGAAAAAATAGAAACAGGAGCTACAGTAGAAACAATAGAGACAGAACAGCTGTGACCTGCCGCAGTGTCCCTGAGCAAGGCACTAAACACTCTGATAAGATAAGAAACAGAGCAAACACACTGTAGGTCGTTGTGTCTGTGTGAATGTGTTCCTGGTTAACACAACCTCATGTTCAGCTGATCTACAGGTCAAAGGTCAGCCTGAGGAGGTTAGACCTGAGGTCACTTCTTACCACATATGTTTACTGTCAGGCAGGTGTTTTTTTATTATTAAAATTATTATTTATTAGCATAAACGTGTATGAGTTACTGTAGTGATGTGGATGGATTAAATAATCCGAGGCTGGATTACAAACTAGACCAAGAAGTTTACTGCTCCAGGGCCCCAGAAGTCAAGGGGCCCTGAAAGCTCAAGACTCACTGTGTTTTTGGAAATGTGTTTAAAAAAACTGCATTTAATGAACATAATGAAATCTGCTGCAACTCTAGAATAATGTCAAAAGATTAATGGATACATGGATGACATTTATTTCCTTTCTCTCAATATTATAGTTTCTTTATATACATACATACATACTATATTACACCATAATACTATAACCCACTTAGTATTTTGGTTGACCCCTCATGTTTCTGTTTACGTTTGGGTGGAAATGTGAATTTGGGGATGTTGTGAGTTTGAAATAGGCTGGTTTATCTTGATTTACCTTTAATGCCTTTATTATTTCACTTAATATTGTGCTTACAGGAGTCCTAACTAATACATACACATTGCACAGAGATGTGGAGAAACAGGAGTAAAGGGGGCCAACAGCTCTATTTTGCCCCAGGGCCCCCAAGCTGGTTATTCCAGACCTGGTCTTTTGTTGCTTTCAAACCTTAAAAAGCTTTTCACACTTTCAAACTTAAGTTTTATAGTACACTGTAAATCCTCAAGTCCTGTAAGTCAGTGTAAATCTAGTTTAGGAGATGAAAACTGAAGTGAAACCTGCTCAACTGTCCAGTTATAACAGCACAATAAAATATAGCCCGATAATTGTGCCCTACAAAGCCAAACACAGTAACTAAATACTTGGTGAAAGATTTCTGACATATGTTTTTACCATATAAGAGTAGTATTATGCCAAAGAAATGTATAATTCAAGTAAAAACAAACAAGCATGTAAAACTTTAGACTTTTCTGCTACAGAGAAACGGCCAACTCGACAGCTAAAGCAAGAGAGCCATATCAAGCTAAAGCTAACTGGGGAGACAACTAAAGGTAAAGCTAAATGTACTTTTCCCATCCCCCTGAGCTGTACTATGTAATTGCAAAATATAACCATAATATCATCATATCATCATAAATATAACCCATATTATCCCACATTACTTAATGAGGCAAATCCAGTCATAATGGAGAAAAAGAGTAACAGTAACTGCCACCTCAGCCAAGAATTCATGTGATGGGAGGGTTCAGCTAACTCTAAATCACATGTTTGAATGGATTAAATTGTTTATTAATCAATTATATTGATTTATATAATCAAAATCAAGTTTATTTTCTTATACACGTTCAAAGTGACAAGAAAGCTGAAAGAACATTTTGTATTTTCCCCTCACATTCCCTGACACTTAAGGCTGGCAGAGTACATTATGTACAGTCTATAATTCCACTGACTTTTCTGTGGGATAAAATAGAAAACAGAATAGAATAAAATAGAATAAAATAGAATAAAATCAGTCTACAAAGGCATAAAATGAGGACATTATAAGGTTTCTCTCTATTATACAGTTTACCAGCCAGCCTAAAAACTTTAAACACTTTTTTTCATTTTCACTGTTTCTTAGTCGCTGCTCTCTCACTTTGAAGGGCAGAATAATAGATCTTATAAATCAGAACATCTATAACCTCCCTGTTCTTCACACTTTGACCCGTTACCATTATTAGTTTATGACACACAAAGACAAAGAGGCTTATACCTCCCTGCCCGTCCTAAGTGGGTGTGACCAGCCCACTTCATTTTATGTAATCCACTTCAACTGTTCTCTATGCAGGAACACAGTGTCTTTCCCTTCTTCCTGCTTTAATGCCTGTCTAAAATTACATTTCTGATCAGAAAAATAACACATTTCTCAATGCTAGTTACAATAAAATGTTGGTTAAACATTGCTAATAGCTGTAAGTATTTAGCAGCAGGGCATGTGTATGAAATGGACAGAGCCAGACCAATGTACAGTAGGTTCAATCCTTTGCTCAGCCTACATTCATAGATCTGGTTCTTCTGGATCTAAATCCTGTGGACTAGACTAGATGTGGACTAGCTGACCAGATGTGAGATATTAAGAATACATCATAGAGTTTTTAAAAACAGATGTAAAAACTTTTTATTAAAGGTAATGGACTAATGTCTTAGTAGTATTTGTATAATGAGTAATACTCTCTGCATTTGCATGTCACGTTAGCAGTCGTCAGCCGTCTTTGTTGATATCATGATTTTGAGTGGCCACGACCACTATGGAAATTAACTTATTAACTTTTAGTCTTGTGTCATTCTTCAATTATAACACCTCGCATGCCCATGTCCCATGTTAAATTGAACCTGTTTTTGTTTTCCTCTCTTCTCTCTTTTTGTTTAGTGAATATCTGGATAAGTGTGTTATGTGTGGTTGGCAGAATAGAATGAAATCAAATCAACATTATCTATTAATTTATCCGTCATGCAACCTAAAAAAGTGTTTAAATGTTTATTTCTGCACTTGTATATTTAATGTTATATTTATATTTTATGCTTGTCTCTGTTCCTGCTGCTCCTCTCACATACTGTGGTGTGAGTATTTATTTTTACATGGTTTAACTGTGCATTATTCACTCTGAGCTACCCTCATGACTCAGTGACACACTGGCCCAGATAACTCTTAACATTTCATGAAAAACTCACTCACACACATTTATATCCATGAAGAAACCCACGTTACACCATCTAATATTTATTTGTGTTTTTTTCTTTTTATTATATACAGTAAAGGGCTCTTTTGTTAATGACAGTCTGTATCAGCCAATCATCTGCAGCGTGATCCGGCCAGCTCAATGCCGATTGGCTGTTTGGGCTCACTCCCACCACCTGGCCCATCTCCCTTTGTGTGCAACAACAACAACAGAAAGGCAGCACTTTACAGCACCCGGACACACTGTACATGACCAAACATGAACCAAACATGAACTGTAAAAAAACATCCGTCTTCATAATGTCATTTAATCTTGCATTCAATTTAAGTTTCTTTCTTAAACTTAGAAAAATACCAACAGGGTGAGATTATTTCACTTTTTCTCAGTGCAGTTCTCTTTGTTGCTTTCTAAACATCAGTGCCGATAGCTTGACAAAAGACAAAGTAAGGCAGATCACTGCATGAGTATTGAGAAAAAGACACTTGATTTAAAAACTATTTTTAAAAAGTTGATTTCTGCCGGAAACTGGTTGAATCATCTCACCCTGCAAGCATATTCTTAAGATTTTAAGGCTAAATGACTTGATAAGCTGGAGATTTTTCTATTTTCTGTGAACACAAAGCAGAACAAACCTGACCCCGTTCAGTCTGAGGTTTGAGTTTCACACTGCTGAGAACAAAATGGCTCCCTGAAAGTTTCCCTTCAGGACGTCAGGATGTCACAGAACTCAACAAAGTCCCTCTGCATGAAATTCTGGCTCTGCATTAGGTCATCTTCAGAGGGGAAATACTGCATGCTGTCCTCCTGCAGACGCAGGCTATCCTCCTGCAGACGCAGACTGTCCTCGTGCAGATGCAGACTGTCCTCATGCAGTACCAGGATCTGTCCTGGTGGTGTCGTTGAGCCGTGTGGGTTGGGACTGTCTAAGAGGGCTCCTCTGGCATTCTCCAGGACGCCCAGGTATGAGTCCATGTCTGTGAGCTCCACGTCACTGTCGGAGCTGCTGCCACTGTCGCTCCCCACTGAGTCGGAGCGCATGTGCAGCATCTGGTACTTCTCGTGCATCAGAAACTGGTTGGTGTTCTTGGGGGCTCGCATCCCCCTCGCTCTGTTTCCTTTGACGTTAACGGGCCGGAGGGACATCACCGGCCTCTGGAGGTGTCGGGGATGAAGATAATGAGGATGATGACGTTGAGGGTGTTGGTGATTGCGCCCTCTCGGCCACCCTCCCCCTCCTGTCCTCCGCCCCTGCAGGCGCCCCCTGCAGCTCTTGGACCAGCCGTGCTTCCTGCGGCTGGAAGGGTCCCTCTGCGGAGCCCCTTTCCCGTCCTGCTGCTGTTGCTGCTGCTGTTGCTGCTGCTGGCAGCTCCTCCTGCACATCATCTCTGAGAGCATTTTCTTGTCTTTCTTGCAGTCGCCTCCCTTCCTCCCTGCTGCTCTCCTTCACATCCTCCTCCCCGCTTGGTGGCCCACACAACAACAAAGAGAGGCTGGCTTCTGTTTTTCTGGCTCAGATCACAAATGACCCCCCTCCTGCTCAGAGTCTACCTTTTCACTATTCTTTCGCTTTTTTTCTTGACCTCTGGCTTTGGCTGATGCATAGCCTGCTCTTCCTCCCCTTGCAGCAGCAGCTTGCCTGCTCGGCTGGCTCCCTGTCACGCCCTCCTCTGTCTCTCTAATCTCTCTTCTTCACCTCTCTCAAAGTCAAATTAGCTCTTTACAGCTCTGATTAGTGAACTGAGGTGAGCTACTGAGGGGTTTGAAGCGTTTTCTAGTTGAATTAAAGCTGTTATTTATCAGTTTTAGGCCAGCATCTGCAGTACACTCAGCTCTGACCAGCTCTGACTGTGGCTCTGCCTTCCCCTCACAGCCTGGATAAAGAGCTGGAAGGATCCATTCACGGGTTTAACAGAAGGAGGGGGGTCACGGTTAGCTGGTTTGTCCACTGCCTGTTAATAACATTGTAATATGACAGATGTCTATAAGATATTACTTCTACATAAATGTATAAGATATTATACATAAATTAATATATATGTCGTCCTATAGGCGCCTCAGGTTGTGTGCTGTGGTTGCAATTAGCAGAAAGCTGCTCCCTGCAGCAGGATGGTTCAGTCCGCTTCAGTTTTAGCAGCTGAAATCTGATCCACAGCTGTTACTGCCCGCCCCTCTGACAACAGACACACTGTACAGCAACAACAACCAGCAGCACTGGGGCAGGAGGACTGTGGTAGTTACTGTGATAGTAGTTAGTTATTGTGTCATGCGTATTCAAATACCCAGCCCACACGGACACATTATAAGACAAGAAATACTGCTGCAGTGGTTAATCATGTCGGAAAAGAAGACAGTTTCTTATGTAAAACATTACATAGCAAACAAAGAACTTTGTCTTCTGTCCCAAACTCTACAAATAAAACGTCAAAAACACTACTCAAGTCTTTAGCCTGGCTTTGTGGATGTCAGTCAGTCCATGACTTTAGTCCAGGCTGAAATATCTAAACAAATATTGGATGGATTAAATTGTAATCTTGTACAGAATTTATTGTGCCCAGAGCATGCATCCTACTGACTTCAATGATCCCCTGACTTGTCATCTAGCGCCACCATGAGGTTGACATTTGTGATTTTAGTGAAATATCTCAACAACTATCAGATGGATTGCCCTGAAATTTGGTTCAGACATTCACCTTCCTCTCAGCATGAATTGTAACAGCTTCGTGATCCCTGGACTTTGCATCTAGCGCCATCATCAGGTCAAAACTTTTATTTAGTACTTTGCTTTATAACCAAAAACCTGCAAAACTAATGACATTCCCATCAGCTTCAGCTGCACTTTGTCAACATGGTAAACTAACATGGTGAATGTTGTAAACATTAAACCTGTTAAACTGATGTTAGCATTTAGCTGTGCCAAAGTACACTCTCACAGAGCTGCTTAGCTGCAGTCTTGTTCATAATCAAACAACCAGAGGAAGTAATCAGGAATTAAGGGCATTTTAATAAAAAGTACAGCCCTTAAATCAATATATAATGAGCAATAAAACATGAACTTTGTCTTCAGTGTCACCTAAATCACACAACAAAACATTTTCTCTTCAGGGAGACCATTAAAACCAGTACTGCTTCCTGCAGCCACTATCAGCACAAATCCCTGCTGTTACAATTCAGACAATTCATATTTAGATTAATTCACTTCAACAAAACATAGACCATAACATGACATAACATGCCTATAAGTTTACAGCTGCACTAGTGACCCCATGTGGCTGTGATGTATATTACACAAAGCAGAAGGAGTGGGGTCAGTGTTGGATGGATTACAAGAGACTGATTTGCTTCTGGTGTAGCACAAAATGTTTGTCCTGAGAGTTGACAGATTTACTGATGTTAGCCAGTGTGAGTTTAGAAAGTTGATTGCATTTGTTGTGAAAATGGATTTTGATTTGATTGATTCTTGTAACGGAGTCCTGAACAATCTGCCGAACAAACACAGAGCGTAGAGGATGATCACATCAGGCAACAGTAAGCTACTGTTTACTGCCCTGATGACACATTCAGTTTACTATGTAGTGACTATTTAGCCTATTTTTGATACAAGAAGTCTCATAATCCAGCTAATATTTGTTGCCTTAACAACTATTAACTACTTTACATGACAACTCCTGCCTTGGTCCTGCTGATTCTCATATTGGTAAAATATGCATCTCCTCAAATATTCATTAAAAAAAGAGACATATGCTCCCAGCTACTTGAATGGATTTGTACATTTGTTTTGTCTTTGCCTCAGAATTGTTTTGTGGTCAACAGTGGTGGAGGAAGTATTCAGATCCTTTACTTAAGTAAAAGTACTAAAACCACACTGTAAAAATACTCTGTTACAAGTAAAAGTCCTGCATTGAAAATGTTACTTCTGCAAAAAGTATAATCAAGAAAATGTACTTGAAGTATTAAAAGTAAAAGTACTCGCTGCAGTAAAATGTTCCCTTGTGACTGTTATACTATTGTATATTCAGTCATGAGGTTATTATTCCTCATGCATTAATGTAAAAGCAGGATTCTACTGTTGGAGTTGGTTGAGGTGGAGCTCATTTTGAACTATTTTCTATCAGACTGCAACTAATGATTATTTTCATTATGGATTAATCTGCTGATTTTCTTCATTAATCGACTGATTGTTTGGTTTGTAAAAATTCTAAAAATTGTGAGAAATGCTGTCACAATTACCCAGAGCCCGAAGTGACACCTCCACAATGTTTGTTTTGTCTGACCAAGGAAAAGCAGCAAATCTTCATATTTAAGAAGCTGGAACAATTAAAGGTTTTTACATGAGAAATGATTTAAATGATTATCAAAATAGTTACCAATTAATTTTCAATTTAATTGATTAATCAACTAATCATTTCAGCTGTACTTGTATAAACTGTTGGGTTGTTTAATTTATAACAAAACATCATATTTGATAAACTCTCCATATGTTGTCAGATAAATGTAGTGCAGTAAAAAGTACAATATTTCCCTCTGAGATGTAGTGAGGTAGAAGTAGAAAGTAGCATGAAAAGAAGATACTCAAGTGAAATACAAGTAGGCCTACCTCAGTGTTACATTTCACCACTGGTGGTCACAGCACCACTCCTCATACATGGATGTATTAAGTCTGTTACCTCATACTGTACTTATGTCCACCACCGTCACTGTTACTGAGCTGCTGTTTATAACCATAATGTTCGCGATAAATACTTGAAAGATGAGACATGCTCCTATTATCGGACTATGGAATGGAGCGACGTTTATCCTCATCTCACGACCTTTGTCCCATATGGAAGCCCATTTCCGCCAATCCTGATCCTGTAAGTCATTATAATGAGAAACTTTCTTGAAATACAGAGTTAGTGTCTCAAAATAATGACTTTGTATCTCAAAACAATGACTTAATATCTCAAAATAATGAGTTATTCTCTCAAAACAATGACCTAGTATCTCAAAATAATGAGTTATTATCTCAAAATAATGATTTAGTATTTCAAAATAATGAGTATCTCAAAATAATGAGTTATTATCTCAAGATAATGACTTAGTATGTCAAAATAATGAGTTAGTATTTCAAAATAATGAGTTAGTATCTCCAAATAATGACTTAGTATCTCAAAATAATGAGTTAGTATTTCAAAATAATGAGTTATTATCTCAAAATAATGAGTTGGTATTTCAAAATAATGAGTTATTATCTCAAAATAATGACTGAGTATCTCAAAATAATGAGTTAGTATCTCAAAATAATGACTTAGAATCTCAAAATAATGAGTTAGTATCTCAAAATAATGGGTTAGTATCTCCAAATAATGAGTTATTATCTCAAAATAATGAGTTATTATCTCAAAATAATGACTGAGTATCTCAAAATAATGAGTTATTATCTCAAAATAATGAGTTAGTATCTCAAAATAATGAGTTATTATCTCAAAATAATGAGTTATTATCTCAAAATAGTGACTTAGTATTTCAAAATAATGAGTTATTATCTCAAAATAATGAGTTAGTATTTCCAAATAATGACTTAGTATCTCAAAATAATGAGAAGCTGACATAGTTCATTATTTTGAGATACTAACTCATTATTTTGAGAAGGTTTCTCATTATAATGACTTACATGATCTTTTTTTCATTGCATTGGCATTGAAATGGGCTTCCATATCGGACAAAGGTCGTGAGATGAAGATAAATATAGCTCGTTTGACTTTTTCTTTCAGTTTTATTTAGCCTTTATTATACCAATAGTCTAATTACCTTGTCTAACTGCTCATGCAGTATTTATATGTTTGATAAACGTTTAACATAAAACAGTCTTTCGTGAAATGAAAAGGCAGTTTAAAAACATTGTGACAGAACAACTGTAAATAAAGTTTGAGCGTTTTGAAGCAGTCAGCTGCTCCGTTCGGGCACCACAACAAACATGGCGTCAGAAGGCGGCTAGCTGAGAAGAAGCGCTGGAAATCCTCTGCAGCCGATTTAATTTAAAGTTTTTCACTAAATAACAGATAATATTTGCTCGTCCCGATCTCAAGATGGAGTCCGCCCCATTTCCAGAGGAGGTCTCGGAGAGGAAAGTGTGTGTTGTCGGGTCGGAGCTGGTGGAAAACTACACTGTAAGCTACGTCCGGGTTCCTCTAGCCTAGCGCCAGTTAGCTTAGCTTGTAGCTACTCTAGCTTCAGGTCTGTCAAAGAAGCGACAGTGGGTTAATGCTGAAGAAATAACTCCATCAGTGAATACATTAACTGTTCAGTTATTATGCTTATTTTTTTGTCAGTCGTTATGTGTTTATCCCCGTGAGGCAGGACTAAAAGACAGACCTGACAAGCTAACTGCTAACTGTTAGCTGAGCTGTCACAGACTTGACAGCCCGCTGCAGCTTTGTCTTTCTCTGTCGGGGTGATATTTTGTCTTTATGGTGCTGTACTCTGTACTTAATTTAAAAAAATCATGAATTTCTTTTGTTTCCCCAAGTTTAACTAATTTTCATGGTAGGAAATTTCGGCCAGGAAAAGATAAAACGGTTAGGAATGATAATTTCTAGGACATTAAAATTATGTATGTAAAAATATGGAGCTTAGTTCACCTGGTAACAGGTGGTTGTATTTTGGGGGAGATGGTAACTTCTGTGTCAGTTCAAAGATGGTCTTTGGTAGGGCTGGGCGATGTAGCAAAAAATATGCTCACGATAATTTGTCCCATATTGATATACAGTGGTGACCAAAATTGTTAGAACACCTGACAGATCTGAAAATTTTGACCTTTTTTTTTGCCTCCAAAACATGATTTCATGTCATAATGTTCATGAAACATGCAGATGGTTGCTCTGAGCACAACAAATATCAGATGAAGTGAGTCCTACTGTTTTTATCCACTTTTAACTTTAATATTTGGTATGTTCACCTT